>JAKTVG010000334.1:0-23454 GCA_030557085.1 Candida gigantensis
AAATAGATTAGTTGGGGAAGTACTGGATAAAATCGTAATTTTGGATATAATGTCTCCAAATTTATCTTTGTCCTTGGAGATCCAGTTGCTCAAAACAGAGTTCCAGCCATCGGACATCAATCGGTTATCATGAAAAAAACTCTTCTCCATAAATATGTCGTTGACTAAAGATTTCCAACTGCGCAGGGCATTGACGTTTCCAATTAAATTCAAAAGGACAACTACTTCTTTAGAAATCTCTGAAGCTTTTCTCAGTTTTGTACGAGGTACAATGAAATTTGCAACCATAGAATTTGCAAGCAGAACCAATTTATCAGAATCTTCCACGATGTCTTGTAAATCTGGAATTATTTCACAAAGTGTATCGAAATTGCTTTCCATTGCCGCGGTAGAAGTGGAATCTTTGACTCCTGCAACTTTAGCATCGCTTACCAGAAAATCGCTAACCAAAAAATATTTCAAACTGATTGTTTGAACAAACAAACGCATGAACACATCAATCATTTCTTTCCGATACTTATTCTCCCGGTTTTTGGATGCACTCAATTTCTTAGCCAAGACATCGCAAACCAGTAAACAATCTGGCAAAATTTCTTTAAAATCATTTGAATTTGAAATAACGTCTTTGAAAAAGGTCATTGTCAGATTCCACACGTCAGAAACTGTATCAGTGTCAATGAACTTGAAAAACTCAACCAAAAAACGAGAGAGTTCTTTCACATCGACCTCGGCATCAATTGTAACTCGTGACATTTCTGATAACAATTGTGGGTTACATCTGGATGAAATTGAGCGTAATAAAGAAGGCAAAGTAACCTGTGGCCTTCCACCATCCAAAATATTTATAAGCTTGATTTTAGTAATCATGGACCCATTCAGTATGAGCAAAGATTCAACCACTTCTTGCCTTTCAAGATCCAACAAGGACTCCAATAGCTTTCTAGCTCTAAATTTAAGTTTATGTGATGTATATGTGAATGACCTATCCGAGTAATAGTCGACAGACTCGGGAATGGCGGGTCTATCATCCGACCAATACCAAATCCTATAACTAATACGCACCGCATCATGAAACGCCAATAGTATTGAGTACAATTTGTTCTGTTCTGAAGAACGAATGGCAGGAGACTCGATTTGGAACACTCCCAGAATAACAGTATTTAAAAACCCATTTTCGTTAGTGGTGTTGGTACTATTTTGCTTTTCTGCTTGTTGTTTAATATTGGATGACACCAAATAACTGTGACTGATTGTTAACAAATCCTCCAATCCATTGAGTAAAACATCAATCGAGCTTTCAAAGCTCTCGGTATCCTTAAAATGCTTCCATTGCGAAAAGGAATCAAACAATTCTTCAATTTTTCTAACCAATGCATCATTCAATACAAGCAAAACGCTAAACACAGAATCTCCAAACAAGTATAGTGACTTCACAAGTAGCGAAATCCATTTTTCCAACAATATAGGCGATTCACTCTTCGACACGCCAAGAGTAATAAAATTAATCAACAACGGGTTCTTATTCAGTTCTTCCACATGCAATAAATTCAAATTCAATCTCAAGTCAGTCGCTCTGTCCAAATAATAAAAAATACACTGTAAAAACTTTGATTGAATGGCTTCGATCACTCGAGAGCTAATATCTGACTTCAAAAGCTTCGATGATACTTGAATTAACGACATCAATAGTTCTCCAAAGTCAGCTTCAGTTCCAGTAACCAATAATTGCAACAAACGCAAGCTATTGTCCATGGTGGAGTAATAATTTTGTAACTGGATATTGTCTCCTAATATCTCTTCGCTAAGATTCAATTGGAAAAATCTTTCAATTACGCATAACAACAATGACTTATAAGTAGAAATGTCCCAATTGTTTTCCTTCACAAGATATATCTTTCTCTTGTTATCCATCACTGCAAGCTCGTTACTAAAACATTCCCTCAACAACTTCACATCTGAGTCTATCACCTTCACTATAAGACTCAAATAATATGAAAACTGACCCAAATCGTCATCAACTGTCAACAGCGTGTAGTCAGCCCGAATGAAATCAAACGTCAAAATCGGATTGGTAATTAGCTTTAGCAATCTATTGGATGCCCCATTTTTAATAATTTGTTTTAAAAATTCGTGTATCGACAATTTGTTTTGCGAACAAGCGTCTGCACAGCCATCTAACAACAATTGTAATGGCTTTTCCAAAATTCTGTCACTTTCATTTATTGACATAGAATGAATCCATAAGGTTTCCAAAGCTTTAACGCGACGATCTTCCAGTAAACCTAGAAACAACTCTACCAAACCTGCTTCAAGTTTATCAATAGGATACCACGATTCCAATTCAAAAATGGCTCTGACTGCTTCGACTTGATGGTTTGCTGGATCAGAAGAATACACAGCTGTCCATAAGCTTGAGAGAATCACTTTTAGTAATCTTTCGTTCGTGTCATAATCTAACAGTTTTGAAAATAACCCAACAACCTTGGACAACCCAAAAGCTGTCAACAACTGCTCCTGACCAAGAGTCAGCTCTGTAGAATACAAACTCAAAATTTTATGCACGAGCACGTCGTCTTGAAACTGCTCTGAATTTTTGACAGCAGTGTGGTTTCTCACTTGGCTTAACAAATTAGCAATTCTGACACAAAAACGAGTGTCTTGCATATAATCAATGTAGACAATTTGTAACTGGTGAATTATCAAGGCTGCAACTTCATATTTCGTGAAAGGTAAATCAAGATCTTCATTTACAAGACTTAATGTGTACCACTTTTTAATTTTTTCAATGATTTCAGTGTTGCTACATTGTATATCCGCATTGGAAGCAGCAAAATACTGAGTTGGAACCAAGTATATCAAATGTTCCAAAGTCTCCAATCTTCTTGAGTTTATTCTCGCTTTTGCTAGTAAGCATAATATTGCAAAAGGAACATGAACAGTAGCCATTTCTTCTTCACTCACATTGAAATCTTTCAAGATAAACTCTATTACATCAAAGTTGTAACTATCATCAACGCTATCGTCGTCTAATATCACGTTTAGAATATCAGACCAAATATAAACCGACTCCACTCCATCAAAAAGAGCTCCTGCAGAAACCATTAAATCTTTGTCTTGTCGGTTATTGTAAGCAATTTTCAAAAATGACGCAAATAATTTTGGAGTTAAAACATTTCCAAGTTCCCACTTGTCCATAATTAATGGTAGCAACATTTTAAATGCTTCGTTTCTTTGTCCATTACTTTCAGAGTGAGCCATTTTCAGCAATCCATTTATCAATGTTTCTTCTGCGTACAGTTTAAAATATTCCGACCTTGAAAGTGCTTTCTGCTGTTCATTTTCAATTTCTGGTCCCAAAAAGTAAGTCCATAACCTTCTATTTAAACTCATATCTTTCCTTAATGTTATTTTGCAACACGCCATTATGAGCACCTGTTTGTCAGTTGGTGTAATTCTATTCGTTATTACATCGCTATCCAACGGTACATGTGATAATAACATATCAAAAAACCCTCTGGCAACAACAATATCAAATGATTGAGGATCATTAATAGATATTGCAAACGCTCTAATCAATAGCCCAGGTTCAGGTTTTAGACAAAGTTGCGCCTCTTCAGAGAGTACTGTGTTTCCTCTTTGGTCCTTAAAGCTGTGAAACAGGGGAAGCCTTTTAATACACCAATGTAAAGCTCCAAGTCTTCTTTCTGGGTTCCGGATAATGCAAAGAAACATGCTTTGCCAAAAATACGAATCATCGTTAAGTTTCAATTTGTAGGCATCCAACAATGAAATAACATCGCCAAAAACTTCGGAATTTTCGTCATCCATTCCTGAAAGCAAACACAAAATAAAAGGCTTGCTTATGTTATGCAATGATGACGAGTCCAATCGCGATAATATTTGATTGTGAAATATTTTAATTTGCAACGGTTTCACCAGGATAGACGAATATGAAAAAAGTGGTAACAACCCAGGTAACCAAATGTTAATTTCCTTGTTTAACGTCGATTGCGGTAAGTTATCCAAAATATATTCATATACACTCAAAGTTTTTTGATGAACACCATTGGGGAGAGTTGGTGACAAACATAAAGCCAACTTGTTGGCGACTTGCGATGGATACGGTACATAATATGAGTCTCTCGATATATCAGTGTTTGATTGAAGAGACTTCTGCAATCTCGACAAAAAGGAAATGTAATCGGCCCATTCTTCAAGTGCATCAAATGTGGCAAGTGCCTTTTCCACCAGTTGTAAGTACTTTTTATCTTTGGGGGATAACTGCAACTGAGGAGAACGGGAGTTTTTCATTCTCAATGTACTCATTCGATATTCCAAGCTCGAGACTGTCAAATATAAAAAGAAGAGAAATATTGTATATATCTTCTCTAATTGTGATAAATTATCTGTTGTTGATGTATGTTTCGTTGTATTGGGTTGTTTTTTTTTTTTTTCAATCGAGGCTGTTGCCAATTTGAGTAGTCGTGGCCAAATCGGTAATACACCTTTTTTTTTTTTTGCCTACTTTCATTCAGTATGTGCGATTCCTTGTGTTATTAAACAGCCTGAGACATATGCAAGTTAATATTGGTTTTCTTCTTCTAGATATAAGGAATAAAAGGAATAATTGAAGTATATATTTACACGTCTATTTACAAAAACAAAAATAAGAACATGTGCTATGTCATTAGGCCAATATTTCATCTCTCTGTTTCCAGGTCTTCAAACCAAGATAATGTAATAGTCTATTCCATTGATCTTTTTTATGCAACATTGCTAATATCAAAACTGCAGGTAAGTGCCATACAGAACACCAAAACAACTTTTTAGCTTGAACGCCGGCTATAGCTAGTCCTTCAGCCGTAGGTTTTGCTCCATTTTTATAATTCTTCTCTTGTTGCTTCCAGAATACGTACGCCAAATACGTCAACCATCCATTAGCTATGGCGGAGTCAAATGGAAACACCCAATCAGTCACCCCAAAGAAACTCAACCCAAAACACAATGGGAACATAAGTATGGAGTAACGCAATGCGACTCTTGCATTCAATCTGGGGTTCTCGGCAGCAGTCATAACGTAACCAGCCAGTTTGTACTGTTGGGCAATTCCATGCGATAATGCATTGAAATGAGGAAATTGCCAAGCAAATAGAAGTCCTGCTAAACACCAGGCTGCGGGATGTTCCAAAGATGAGGATGCTGCCCATCCCATTAATGGAGGAATGGCTCCTACTAATGCGCCAACCCATGTATTTATAATCGATTTTCTTTTCATGGAAGTGTATATCCACGCATACAATATAATATTTGCAAACCCCAATGATGCAACAGTGGGATTCACTCCGTACCATAACATAGCACAACCAACTGCACCGCTAATTGCAGCAAACTGGTATGCTTGAGTGGGTGTTATAAAGCCCCTAACGACAGGTCTTCCTACTGTCCGGGGCATTTGTTTATCAAATTCCGGCTCTCGACCCATATTTATTGCATTGGCAGCACCTGAGCATAATGCAGTACCCACAGTTAAGAATAGCAATTCCGGCAAAGAAACTGACAATGGAGATATCGCGTATGAACATATTGAGCTTAAAGTCACCAATACGGTCAAGTTTGGTTTCGTCAATTTCAAATAGGCTGTGAATGTGTCTTTCAATTGCGATTTGGATTTCGGAAATATCGACACAGGTTCAATTTTTGAGACTTGTTGTTTCTTGGATGTTATTTTAAATGGTATATGTTGTCCATGGACGGAATTTGCTGTGTATTCGCCAATTTTTTGGGACAGTTGAGCTTCGGGCTCCTGACATGTTAAGACTTTCGAAGCAACATTTCCAATCACCGAGGATGAAGTTGGTGCAGTCTTGCTATTATTACCGGAATAAGTAGAAGTATGGGTGACTAAGGTTCTTCTAGTCTTCGTCCTAACGTGTGGTATTGACACATTACGATTCAAATATTGGTTATTGATAAAATTTTGATCTATGATTAAATTTCGCTTCGTGTTTTGGAAGAAGTAATTGAAATGGCTAACTGAATGTAATCGTGGGAACGCTATAACCTTATGTGACATGATAAAACCAACAATATTAATTTTTAGGCATTAGTATATCCCCCACGTATGTTTTATTATCTGATGTCAATTTCTATCGCAGTGGTTGGCTGGATCTTGAACGACGTGAGAGAGAAAAAAAAAAAAAATAAAAAATAAAAAAACACAATTGCTGGAGAGCAACAGAAAACGCAGTTGGCCATCAACACGACCTACAGCTAACAGTTGTTGGGCAATACTTCAGTTATTATTCATACACTACTCGTCTATAGAA
Organism: Candida gigantensis; assembly: GCA_030557085.1. Lineage (NCBI taxonomy): Eukaryota > Fungi > Ascomycota > Pichiomycetes > Serinales > Debaryomycetaceae > Candida > Candida gigantensis. The sequence continues at coordinate 6,327 of JAKTVG010000334.1, forward strand.
ATGGCTTTACTTTCATCTAATGATGACTCTTTGAGGGGGCCTTGTTGTGCTTTCTTTTCATTTAACTTTTTATTTTCTAATTTGTTTTCAATCAAATCATGGAAAGCAATGATAGCTCGAACCAATGTACTAATGTATATAATCATCAACTCGTCGTTAGTTTTAACAGTAAATGCAGTGGCTAATTCATTGGCAGAATCTGAAGTTTCATCTGACTTGCTTGTCGCAAGAGGTTGCACTAAATTTGGTAATAAATTGAACACATTTTGTAATTTCCCCAAGATCGTGTGATTAATTGGCAATTTCTTCTGGTAGACCTTATCCAAATAATTGGCAATCTCTCCAAGCTTTTGATGTAACCCCAACAAAGATTGATATGTTTGGGCAACTCTTAATGACAAATTACCGGCGGCTTGATCCCTTATGTCTCTCAATAAATGTTCAACCCCAATTTCTTCAGCTTCCTCTGCTTCAATTAAAGATGGTACATGGATAAATGTCTTCTCTGCGGCAGACCCATCATTTTTGATATCATCAACGGCAAAATATGCATCTGTGGGAATGCCCACTTCTCTTGGTTTCACATCAACAATCAACAACAATGGGTTTTCAGTGTATCTCCTAAAAACTTCGTTAATTTTCAAATCTGATGGCTTTAATTTAGGACCTGAATGATACCATCCAATCAATTTTTCTTTGGCATTGATTTTTTTGAACATTTCCCCCATGGAATCTATAAAATTGTGATCCAAGAACCAGACTCCCGGATTCTTTTCATCTTCTTCAAACGGAATTGCATACGAATTGGTCACCTTGATCGTGTCTGTAGAATTGTCCCCTAATATTACACCTACGACTCTTTTCTTGGAATCTTTGGCCACCCTGTTGTAATGATCCACTACTGACAATAAAACCAATGGAGAGACCACCACTGATTTATCCAAAATAACCAATTCATTCGTAGTTGATGTTGCCTTATACATTATTTGGTTCTTGTTTCTATTGCTTGTTGTTCTTCCTTTGTTTCAGTTTGTTGTGTTGAAGAAATGGAATTGGTTGTTCAAATTGGTTGAAATTTTGCCTCCCGCCAAAGTAACCGACGCAACAAAAAAAAGACCCCCAGCAAACAGACGTGCATTATTGCACAATTTAACAATAGCTAAGAAAGTAAGCATCATCTCGTACAATCAACTCATCATCTTACAAGTTTCTTTCTACAAACAATTTTCGGCATCCTTGATCAATGTATGGGCAAATAGTTATAGGGCCTCCGGGATCGGGTAAATCAACCTACTGTCATGGCATGTATCAATTCATGTCCGCCATTGGACGGAAACTGTGCATAGTAAATTTAGACCCAGCCAACGATCGTTTGCCATACCCTTGTGAACTTGATATACGTGACTATGTGAGTCTAGAGGAAATCATGGAAGAACTAAATTTGGGTCCGAACGGTGGCTTAATGTATGCGTTGGAACTGTTGGACAAGCAAGGTATAGATATATTTATTGAAAGGATTGATTCTTTGATTAACGAAGGCAATTATTTATTGTTTGATTGCCCCGGGCAAGTCGAGTTATTTACTCATCATAATTCCCTTTATGCAATATTTAAGAAATTAACACAACTTAAACGATTAAGACTATGTGTTGTGTCATTGATTGATTGCATATACTTGACAAGTCCGTCGCAGTATATATCTATTTTGTTATTGAGTTTAAGATCAATGCTACAATTGGACCTACCTCATGTCAACGTGATTAGTAAGATAGACATGATGAGGAACTATGGTGAACTACCATTCAGACTAGATTATTACACCGAAGCGCAAGATTTAGAACATTTAAAGCCACATTTAGAAAAGGAATCAAATTCAGTCTTGGGACAAAATTACGTACGATTGACAGAGATGATCGGAGAGCTAGTGGAAGATTTCCATTTAGTATCGTTTGAAGTATTATCTGTGGAGAATAAAAAGAGTATGATAAATTTGTTGAGTGTGATAGACAAAGCCAACGGATATAGTTTTGGTAGTGAGATTGGTGGTGACACTATTTGGAGCGAAGCCACTAGACAAAATGGCAGTGGAAATGGTGGATATGAGGATGTGGGGATTCATGAGCGGTGGGTGGATCACAAAGAGGAGTATGATGCTGAGGAAAGAAAACGAGAACAAGAATTTAAGGAAAGTTTAGCACAGGGGCAAGCTTCCGTGGATGACACCCCAATGACTGAAGATGAGGAATGGGAGGCAGCATTGAGAGATTGGGAAGATAAGCACGGTGGGAAAGGTGCCATGTCGAGATAGATTTTGTTTTAGATGTAGTTTTACTTGGATGTATAAAGAGGTTTGGTGTAAATTATTGAACTTGTAGATGATTCTAGATCACCTTTTTTTGCCATTGTTTTTGTATAGTTTTGCCAGTAAAAAAAAAAAAAAAAAAGAAATAGTTGATCTCATCAAAATGTATACATTTTTTGTTTTTGTTGATTTATACATATAACAAGAATGGCAGCTTTGGGCAATAACCAGCAGGTTGATAAGGAAGAAGCTGAATTCCATCAATTAACAAATCAAATAAACACGACAATATCCAACTTACTTCAAAAAAGAGATTACTTGCAAGAACAGTTGACCGAATTTCAATTTCTCCAAACAACATTAAAATCATCGCACGATTCGAAAACACCAATAAAATTCAAACTAGACAGCGGAGAAACGATTGAAAAGTCAGTACCTGACTCGTTAGAATTTATCGATAAACGAATCTCAGAGCTCAAGGATGGCTTAACTCAATTCAACACCAAGATAAATGAAGCCGAGATGACCAAGGAAAAATTGGCTAAATTTAGTGAGGTTGTACAACAAGGGCTGGAGCACCAGCAATTAAAGGAGGAAAAATTGAACGAGGAAGGTCTTCCGTTTATGGACATTCAAGAGGAAATTGATGAAAATGGAAATATAATAAATGTAAAGATAAACGATGCTGCACCTGAGGAAAAGAATAACAAGAAAATTGACGAGAAAGAAGAAGAAGGTAGGAAAGTCGAAACTATTATACAACCAGACAAGGATCAATTGCAGAATTTATTAGAAGATATGGAAATCATTTCCCAAAGTAGTAACGTCGGTGCGGATCAATTGAATTTTGACCAAGATGAATTATTGGATAAGATAGATAAATTGGATATAGGTGCTGAAGACAAATTTAAATTGAAGCAAGTTTGCGTAGAGGAATTCAAGAAATTAGAAGAAGAATACGAGGAAACGAAAGCACAAGAGCAAGAAGCTAAAATAGCGGATGATATGACAATTGATAAAAATGACTTGCTTGAGTTAGAATTATTGGCTGATGATTTTGATGATTCGGGAACATTTAAAGGTAGACAGTATGCCGATGACGAAGAATGGGACTATGAATTTGATGATGAGGATGATGGAGAGGAGAACGGGGACGACGATTATGATATGTCCGATGAGTTGTTGTATGGTGGTGGTAGAGCGAAGATTATTGGCGGCGACGAGAAATCAAACGATATGTTCTGGAACCAAATAATGAATTTAAGGAAGGGCAAAGAGATTTCAAACGAAGACAATGTGCCAAATGAAAATAAGCCCAAGGATAAGAAGAAATCCAAAGCAGTTAGGTTTGCTGAGCATTTGGATATCAACGAAGTTGAAAATATCAGTGATATCTTGAAGAACCCACCGCCAGAACCAGCCAAAATGTCTTTGTTTAAACAGAAGAGGATGTCTAACTCTCTTCTGGGAGTGACGAATGATGTTATAGAGCGAGAAGATGACGATAATGACGAAGTGATGAAAGATATAGTAGAGAATAACGATGTTATGAGTGACCTTGTTGAAAAGGGTGATTTCTTGAATAATGATGTTGAACACGACGACATCATCTGTGATGTCGTTGAAAATAACAACGGAGGAATGGGCTTGAGCGACGCGTATGTTATGGGAGATAGTGTCGTTGAGCGTGAACCCAGTACTGATCAAATTGAGAGAAAAGGTGGAATTAAGGGACCGTCAAGATTTAAGGCAAACAGAGCAGGCAGAAGGACGTCGAAATATTCAATTCCAGTGAAAATTCCAATTCCTTTCGATACAGCGATCTCCGAAGCAGATAATATACTGTCATCTAGCAAGGAAATTGAATTTCCGGTGACGCATCTACAAGAAACACAACATTTACAGCTGGATATGGACAAGATGGCTCAGGATTATGTATCTGGGAAGTATGATGATGACATAATGACAGAGGGACCAGTTGTGAACAAATTGGATGATTTTGAGACATTGAACAAAATTATTGAGGCAAGGAAAAACGACAGTAATGTAGATACTGAATCTAACGAGATTGGTATGGATGAGAGTAATTTAGAGTATGATGATGATGACGGACCTATTCTAGTGGACGAGATTATTGAAAACGAATTGGATGATGATAATGGTATCTTTGATGAAGATGAAATACTAAATCGAGAAGTTCATGAAAATTATTACAAGTTACGTAATAAGTTAATATTAGATGAGAATGGTTTTAAAAAATCGCAACAAGAGTTGGAAATTGAGCCAATTGATATGGAAGGTAACCCGGTCAAAGTAAGTAGATTTAAAGCCGCAAAATTGAATCGTGGAGGAATTTGAACCAACCGGAGTTGCCCTAATTCAAAATCTTTTGTTTTGTCTGCAAGAAAACATAAATTTATAATTTTTGATGCACAACAGATTAATTAAAATGTAGTATGATATAGCGCACAAAGAAAATAGTGTTCTTGTTCTTGTTTTGCCTTGTATTTTTTAGACCATTTATCCGTGGATATTCCAATATGAGAACTCATTTCGTTATAAATCGGACACAGTTTCCACAAAAAGGATTATAAAATCTGGGGTTGTGGTTTATCACTACCCCGGAGTTGCAGTGTAAGCTACTATGTGGAGGAAAGGAAGAGAAGTTAGACTAATATGTTTAGAAATGGAAAGGCCAAGAGTGGAGTTAAACGATAGAGAGAATAATTCCAACACGAGTTAACTGCTTTATTCTTCTGCTGTTAATACAGTCGATTTGACATGACAAATATCATACATCTCTCTACCTAGTCATGAAGCATTTTTACTTTGAGTTATAGGGATAAGAATAGAGAATTAGAATGAAAAATTTTTATCCAATTGGTTCGTTCCAAGTAAATCCTGCACATAAGTATTTTCTGTTATCTCTGGGCAAACTCCGAAACTCCGAAAAATTTTTCAATTTACGACGAATAGCAACAATAAACTTCTGTAGGAATTTTTTTTTCTATTATTCTTGGAGTCAACCGGAACAACACCACGATATACCCACACGGGATGGAACTTTTTCTTTACTGAGAATACGCTAACAAGAACTGAAGTTGACAATAGTTCATATCCGCCTAACTAACTTTCAAGTCACTTCATGAAGCAACGAGTCTGCACCAAGCTCAAAAATAACAAAAACAAAAACATGTATTCCTATTAATCGGAAACGGGCAAAAAAATAAATGTTAATTTAAATACCCACGGACTGGTTGGTTGTATCTGACACAAGACCGTTGATGAAGCGATAAAAACAGACAAAACATGGAGTACATAAATGTCGTTGTCCCATTTTTTGTCTTCTGTGTTTCATAACTCATTGCAATTCAAAAATACTAAATCTATTTGGCTTAATAAAATCAACAATCAATCAAACAAGTGTATATCTGTGTATATTTCAAAAGAAGTATAGTTGGAGGTTGCTAAAGCCGATCAAAGTGTAATTATTCTAGAAATAATAAAACCGCTAAGAAAGAAGGAAAGAAAAAATTCGATGGGAGGGGAATGGAAGGTTGTAAGAAGTGCGGTACCTGTAATTTACCCCGCGTTCTATTCAATTACGGTTTATACCATCCAAACACTATTTATAGACCGAAGAATACATATTTCTGAGAAATATTCTAGCGCAACTCACATTGACTAAGTATGATTGAAATAAATTAGAATTTAATTGCTTATTTTATTAGTCTTTATTTTATGGGTACATTATTATTTTATGCAGGCAAGCAAGAGTAACATGTACTTCATCAAATGGTAGAAGCGTGTGTCTATGAATACCGGTTATTCTTATCTCCCATTGTGTTTATACAATGAGAGACTAAAAAGTACAAGGTCGTGCTCCCCTCCTGAGAAAACATAGAGTATTTCGAGATAGCCGAAAACCAACAATTGCAAATGTTGAGCAAAACTAGGTACCGCCAAATGCAAGTGCTGTATTGAGTCGAGAGCGATAGAAAAGGAGATTTAAACGAGAAATTAGTACAAGTCAACCAATCTACGGGTAGTATGTTTGTTGAGGTGAGAGTAGGCTGAGTCAAAGCGATGGGAAGGGCTGGAATTGGAGATTGAAATAAATAGGGAGGGGATACCCAGAAGGACAAGTTTCCCGCGAAGTGAAGTTGAGTAAAAATGTCCAACAGCCAACAAAAAATAAGCAAGTATTATGTATACAGTGAAGAAGCTACGACATTTTGCGACTGCCAACAAAAAAAGAATAAAAATGTCTCTCGTTCCTCGTTCCGTTCCTTAGTGGATATTTTTTTGTCGGGTTAATTTGATGAGTGTGTGAGTTTTGTGTTATTATGTCGGTGGTAATCAGACACAGACACGACTACCACTACTACTCACTATTCGGGTGCTGCTTAAGTACAAAAGTGTTTCGGCATTAATAATTTTTCATTCATTCGGAGGGGAAGGAAATTTTCTTTTATTTTATTTTCTTTTATTTTCTTTTATTGCTTTGTTGTTGTTAAATCATAAAAAGAAAAAGTATAAATACACAATCAACTTTCCCTTAAACAAAAATCTTCTTTAATCTTTTCTTTCCCTTTGTTTTAGTCTTTTTTTTTTAAACCTTTCGATTTACAGCTCTCGATTCCAATTGATCAATATCCTTCTCATCTCAATACCTATTCACAGAAACAATCCTGTTTCCACTACCAACTTACTCCTAATATAAATTTGTACATATACACACATACCTCCCCCCCCTGATACCCTATATCAAAAAAAAAAAAAATCCTTCCAATGTCAGCTATTTTAAAACAAAGAGTTAGATATGCTCCATATCTCAAGAAATTAAGAACAGGCGAACAATGTATCGACTTGTTCAAAAACGGCCAGTACTTGGGTTGGTCTGGTTTCACCGGTGTCGGTGCCCCTAAAGTTATCCCATCCGTTTTAGTCGATCACGTTGAAAAAAACAATTTACAAGGCAAATTGGGTTTCCATTTATTTGTTGGTGCCAGTGCTGGTCCGGAAGAAAACAGATGGGCCGAAAATAATATGATTTTGACTAGAGCTCCTCATCAAGTTGGTAAACCAATTGCTGCTGCCATCAATGATGGTAGAACCCAATTTTTTGATAAGCATTTATCAATGTTCCCTCAAGATTTAACTTATGGCTACTACACAAAAAACAAGCCCAATGGATCTAACTTGGACTACACCATTATTGAAGCCACTGCTATAACCGAAGATGGGTCAATTGTTCCGGGACCGGCAGTCGGTGCCTCCCCAGAAATGATTTCTGTTTCCGATAAAATCATTATTGAAGTCAATACAAAAACCCCATCTTTCGAAGGTATACATGACATTGATTTGCCTGTGAATCCACCATTAAGACAACCTTACCCTCACACTTCAGCTGATTTTAAAATTGGCAGAACTGCCATCCCAGTGGATCCAGAAAAAGTTGTTGCCATTGTTGAAAGTACTTCTGGTGATAAAGTGCCGGCAAACACACCAAGTGACGAACAATCCAGAGCTATTGCTAACCATTTGGTTGAATTCTTGGAACACGAAGTAAAATTAGGAAGATTACCTCCTAATTTGCATCCATTGCAATCTGGTATCGGTAACATTGCCAACGCCGTCGTTGAAGGTTTAGCCTCTTCAAACTTTAAAAATTTGACAGTTTGGACTGAAGTCTTGCAAGATTCATTCTTGGATTTCTTTGAATCTGGATCTTTGGATTATGCCACTGCAACATCAATCAGATTAACTAATGACGGTTTTAAAAAATTTTATGACAACTGGGATACTTATTCTAAAAAATTATGTCTTAGATCCCAAGTGGTGTCCAACTCACCAGAAATTATTAGAAGATTGGGTGTTATTGCTATGAATACGCCGGTGGAAGTTGATATCTACGGACATGCCAACTCAACCAATGTCATGGGTTCAAGAATGTTGAATGGTTTGGGAGGATCTGCTGATTTCCTTAGAAATGCCAAGTTGTCCATCATGCACACCCCATCTGCTAGACCAACCAAAATAGATCCAACTGGTCTTTCCTGTATTGTTCCAATGGCCTCTCATGTCGATCAAACAGAACACGATTTGGATGTCGTTGTCACTGAACAAGGTTTAGCTGATCTCAGAGGGTTATCTCCAAAGGAAAGAGCTAAAGTCATTATTGACAAATGTTCTCACCCAGATTACACCCCACAATTGCAAGATTACTACGATAGAGCAGTGTTTTACTCTACCAAAAAGAAGAGTTTGCATGAACCTCACATTTTGAAAGATGTGTTCAAGATGCACTTGAACTTCCAAGAAAATGGCACCATGAAATTGGATTCTTGGGATAAGAAATTCTAAATGATGTCTATTTGATCTTGTAACTAGATTCAACCATCATATATGTATACATATGTATATTTCTAGCTTTTTTTTTTTTTGTAATTTGCACATATTCTTAGGCAACTTCACTGTTTGAAATATGAACAAATGTTCTTATAGATTTTAATGGAACAAGGTAATCCTTTTTACAATTTGTAACGAATAGGAAACTTATATTAATGATAAATACTGAGTAAACTAAAAGACAATACTTTTTCAATGCAGTAATCTTTCTTCAAAAGTATCTACAAACACTTTAGGTATCCAAAATTCAATACTTTTCTCTAGCATTTTTCCATGGCATCGAACTTGGAATTCATAGTCATTTTGCTGTATCACCTGCAATGCATCGTATTCGGTCAAGAATAAATCAAACAGAGCGGAGTAAAAGCAATTTCTTAAAAATACTAATTTCACATGATTGTTATATCTCGATAGTATGGAATAATAGTAGTGGTTGTTGTTGTTGTTGTTGTTGCTATTGCAGCTTTCGGGGTCCGTGATTATTGGTAAGGATTCAGATTCAGATTCAGAGATTGATTCTGGGATGTCTTCCATTTGATCTATATTAATTGGATTGTAAGAGGAAGACAAAAAAAAAAGAAGGGTGATCGTTTGGTTAAGGAATACGGTTTGTGTGTAAGGTGTATTAGTTTCTTGCAACCATTTATACACACCCCAAAATTTGCCACACGAAACCTCACTACACGTTCATTACACCGTGTTAAGAATTTCATTAACAGTATCAATTAAACAAGAGACATGTTATTTTATGAAATGATCAAATTGTAAGATCCATACATCCCATGATGGTGTGCCACCCTTGATCGTGGTTACACTGTTGGTACCTGAGGACGAAAAAAAAAAAAAACAGAAAAGCCAGCGGCCAGTTCTGTTCTTGTCCTACACAAGAGACACGAGTCAACCAAAGAATCAACGAAAATTTAAATTTTTTTTATGTATTTCGCTTGTTGCAAACATTGTTTTCCTTCAACAACAATGAGATATTCAATACTAGCTTCATTATTATCACTTCTTCTGTTAACTTTAGCACACGGAGACCATCACCATGACCAAGAGCTCTTAAAGGTAAAACCTGCCGATTTATCATGGCAAGATTGGCACATGAAAAGAGAGCATGGGATAGATGAATACGACGGGAAGACTTTTTTCACGCTCCATGATTTGAATAACAATGGGTACTTGGATTCAAAAGAGATTTTGAATCTTTATGGATTAGTTCATAAATTGATTATTGGTGACGGATCAGGCATGGGACAAGAGAACATCGAGGTCACCCCTCAACTTCAAGACCAAGTCGTCGAACAAATCTCACAATTGATCCCTCATGCTAACAAGGAATTAGGAATAACCCAGGACGAATGGGTGTTATTCCACGACAAAGGTGGGAGATTACCTGATCTAGGATACGGATCCGGCCACCATTTAGGGTTTGAGGAAGAGTATGAGGAGCATCATTGGAAAAAGTATCATGCTAACCAGGATCCTGATGTGAAGATTAAACATAAGGAGGATATTGAGCATGAGTTGTTACATCATAAGCAAGAGATTGAAGAGACTCACGACCGATCTAGTCGGTTGAAAAAATTCACCAGTGACTATTTATCGGAAATTAATATGGATAACCTTAAACCAAAATATAGAAGGACATAGAATTACGTATAAATAAAGACAAGTAATTATACTAAACAGATTAGATTTGCTACTGTGGATTAACTGAAATGTAGACATGAAATGGGGGGATGAAAAACTCGTGCACTATGACGAATTGAAATTGTAATAAGAATAGTTCGTGTACTTTTGCTCGGGTTTCTCCTTTTGGTTCCAATTTGGGTAGACGTGTTTTTTTTTGTTTCATTCCTTGTTTCAGAGGAGGTTTCTGGTTATCTGGCTATTAATCTGATTGGTGCATCTTGTAAATAGACATTAATGTATAAATGCCCACACGTGATAGATATATAACAAATTTAGTAGAGTATTACCCAAACTGTGTGGTTAACCTGTCTAGTGTGCGAGAGTCGTGCACAAATACAAAAAACCGGGAATTTCCTTAATCTCCTAAATTTTTTCCCTTTTTAACTTTTTTCCCTTTTCGCCCCAACAACAACAACAACAATAACAACAAAAAAATAAACAGGATAGGAATACTCCCACTACTATACAATACCGCCACATTATACCTACAATTACATTAGATCAGTCAAGGGAACCATAGAGACACATACACGTAAATACAACCATATAGAAACACAACGCTACACCTAAGAACAATCCCAACCCCAAGTGTCCCCCCACTCCCACTCACAACTTTTCAAAACCAAAGAGAGAGAGAGAGAAAGAAAAAAAAAGCCTTTTTTTCAATCTTTTCGTCTTTTTTAACCAATTATCCTATATTACTGCAGATTTTTATTTTTATATAATACAACGACAACTAACAACACACAATCATGGAACATCCCCCGGCACCATTTAGGTCGTTCTCATCTCAATCTGCTTTGTCCTCAACTTCTTCCAGTACCATTTCTTCTTCAAGAATTGTTTCCCTGGGCCCACTAAACATCAGCAATTTCAACAAACAAAGTACTCCCAAAGATCATCTTTACTACAAATGTGAATCGTTGAAAAGAAAACTACAGGCGATACCTGGAATGGAGCCATTCTTAAACCAAGCATTTAACCAAGCTGAGCAATACAGCGAACAGCAAGCCTTGGCCTTGGCCCAAGAAAGAAACAATAACAATAATGCCAATGGCCACCACAATAACAATAGCAATAATCATCAATCTATGGATGGTGCAATGAATAGACTCTCTATAGGTTCCGATAGCAGTTCTATTCAAAGCTCATTGACTAGGTTGACTACAAATGCATCTTCTTCCTCGTCATTGACTAATTTGCCCGCTAATAATATTTTATTCACATTCACTGCAGGGGTATTACCAGCTAATATCAGTGTTGACCCTGCTACTCATCTTTGGAAATTATTCCAGCAAGGAGCTCCTTTGTGTGTCATTTTTAATCATATTTTCTCCGATTATCAGATCCCTATTATAAGTTCTGACGATTTACGAATTTGTAAAAAGTCCGTTTATGACTTTTTAATAGCCGTGAAAACCCATTTGAATTTCGAAGATGATGATATGTTCACTATATCTAATGTGTTTTCGGACAATACTCAAGATTTGCTTAAAATAATTGTTGCTGTAAATAAATTATTAACAGACCTCCTGAAAAAATCCAAGTCTGCTTCTGACTTAACCCAGATCACTGGCAATAATGACGGAGTAAATACAGAAAAAGAAGTTGCAGATGGCGATGAGGAATCAGACGAAGTAAATATGAATGTGCAAATCACTGACGAAAGATCAAAAGTTTTCCGAGAAATTGTCGAAACTGAAAGAAAATATGTCCAAGACTTGGAACTAATGTGCAAATATAGGCAAGATTTAATTGATGCGGAAAATTTATCGTCTGAACAAATACATTTATTATTCCCCAATTTAAATGAAATTATTGATTTCCAAAGACGATTTTTAAATGGGTTGGAGTGTAACATAAATGTACCGATAAGGTATCAAAGAATTGGGTCAGTGTTTATTCATGCATCTTTAGGTCCATTCAATGCTTATGAACCATGGACCATTGGGCAACTAGCAGCAATCGACTTGATCAACAAAGAAGCAGTAAATTTGAAAAAGTCATCCAATCTAATTGATCCAGGATTTGAACTACAATCTTACATCTTGAAGCCAATTCAAAGATTGTGTAAGTATCCTTTGTTATTAAAAGAATTGATCAAGACGTCTCCGGAATCTTCAAATGAAGAAGCACAGAGTAGCGCCTCTTCGGCATCATTTAATGAATTATTGGTAGCAAGCACAGCCATGAAAGAATTGGCGAATCAAGTGAATGAAGCGCAAAGAAGAGCTGAAAACATCGAACATTTGGAAAAGTTAAAAGAAAGAGTTGGTAATTGGCGTGGGTTTAATTTGGATGTCCAGGGTGAATTATTATTCCACGGCCATGTCGGAGTCAAAGATGCTGATAATGAAAAAGAATATATGGCATATTTATTTGAAAAAATAATTTTTTTCTTTATCGAAATTGCCGAAACTAAAAAGCCAGAAAAAGTGGAAAAGAAGAGTAAATTTTCAGCACTTAAAAAGACAAGCTCCTCAAGTTACAGTGCTTCCACTGTTAATTTGTTGGAATCCATAAATAATTCAAGAAAAGACAGCAGTTTACCGTTGGAGTTAAAAGGACGTGTTTACATTTCAGAAATTTACAATATTTCTGCTCCCACCACCCCGGGTTCAACATTGATTATTTCTTGGTCTGGAAGAAAAGAAAGTGGGTCATTCACATTAAGATACCGTAGTGAAGAAATTAGAAATCAATGGGAAAAGTGTTTGCGAGATTTGAAGACAAATGAAATGAACAACCATATCCACAAGAAATTGCGTGATTCTGATCTGTCGATTAACACCAATGATTTATCAATCTATGATTATACCGGCATGGGGACATCACCAACAAGTCTACAACAACAGCAGCTGCAACTACCACAACAATATCATGAAAATCGTACCTCGCATGGCTCCCGTCACCACTCGTCATCCTCTACTTTGAGTATGATGAAGACTAATCGTGTGAAATCTGGTGATATGAGTAGGATATCTTCCTCCTCAACCACGTTAGCATCGTTTGCTCAAAATAACAATATGATAGCGTCCCCAAACACCACTAACCCGTCTTTGGGGGCATTGGACGCCACCAGATCAGCAGCAACGTTTGATGTCGCTGTAAAATTACTTTATAAATCCATGGAGTTAACAGAACCATTGATTATCAATGCTCAGATTCAATTCAGTGAATTATTACTGAAGATAATTTCAAAGATTGTTACTTCTAATATAGTAAGTGAAGACGTCAAAATTGGTCGTTTGAGATATAAAGACGACGAAGGTGATTTTGTGAATTTGAATTCAGATGATGATTGGGGATTAGTGCTTGATATGTTACTCAGTGAAGACTTGTATCAAGCTGGAGCCGACGGTCAACGTATGGTAACTGTATGGGTATCTTAGTTCCTTGTGAATGATGCACTATCCTAATGCTTTATTTCCTCCCCTAGGTGTGTGTGTGTGTGTGTGTGTGTGTGTGTGTGTGTGTTTTTGCTGTGCAAAAGTTCCTTATACGGGACAGGAAAAAGAAAGTAATTTGTTTTTTATTATAGTTATATATAACCATAGAGTTAGGATGGGATTCTAATGTTAAGATTTAATTTGTGTGTATCTTATTGTAGTGGTAACGGTTCAGTAATGTGATGTGTTGGTTTTTCCATATGGATGCAAAAAAAGAAGTCAAAAAAAAAAAAAAAAATCAAAGCTTGCTCAACAAAAGCAGAAAATATTTATATCATCTCATTCAAATTACATTTTAGAGACTGTAATTATTAAGATCATTGTTGATACCAGTAGCTTCGTATTCTGGGAAGAGGTCGAGGGGTCGATGTAATATGTGTTAATCTGATTATTAAATAAATTAATTTCATTGGTACAGAGAATATGCAGGAGTGAGTACATCGAGTTGCACCATCATTGAAAAAAAAAATTAAGAGTCAATTACAAACTGAGGCAAGAAGCCTAACACAACAAGATACCCTATTAATTTCACTTATTCCCTTATCCTTTTACGAAAATGATAGCCAGACTTTCATTATCAAGATCCTTTCACACTTTAAGACAATATATAACCGAACAGGCACCAACCTCGAGCATTCGGTTCGTCCCTCTGCGAGGAACCAGAGCATTCCATCATTCATTGCCTATAAAGTCTGCACTCACGCCTGAGCAATTCGAAATTTTGCATCAGGAACGGGCTAAAGACTACGTTGATGTGTGTATAGTGGGTGCGGGACCTGCTGGATTGTCCGCTGCTATTAAATTGAAACAACTCGATAATGAGCAAGGCAATGGAGATTTACGAGTTGTAGTGTTGGAAAAGGCAGGAGATTTCGGTAGTCATATAGTAAGTGGAGCCGTCATTGAACCACAAGCGTTTAAAGAATTGTTCCCTGACGATACTGAAACAATTGAACAAAATGGGATTCCTTTACCCCTGGATATCATTACAAAAGTTACATCCGATCACATGAAATATTTGACACCAAAGAGGTCATTTCCGTTGCCCGAACCACCACAATTGACAAACAAGGGTAAGAACTATATTGTTAGTTTGAATGAAGTGGTAAAGTATTTGGCAGAGCAAGCTGAGGAATTGGGCGTGGAGTTATACCCTGGGATATCAGTTAACGAATTGATTTATAATAACGATAAGTCGGAAATAAAAGGTGTCATTACTCAAGATATGGGTGTTTCTCGTAATGGTGCACCTAAAGATAGTTTTGAACCAGGTATGGAGTTTTATGCAAGGTTGACTGTTTTGGCCGAAGGTTGTCATGGATCATTGTCGAAAAAGGCAATTGCTAATTTTGATTTACGAAAGGATTCCGAGCCGCAAACTTACGGGTTAGGAATAAAAGAAGTCTGGGAAGTTGACCCAGAACATTTCCAAAAAGGTTATGTGGGACACTCTTTGGGGTATCCATTAAGTTCCAATGAATACGGCGGCGGATTTATATATCATTTTGGTGATGGGTTGGTGGCGGTTGGATTAGTCATTGGGTTGGATTATGCTAACCCTTATATCTCACCATATCAAGAATTCCAGAAAATGAAAAAACATCCTTACTACGCAAAGGTATTGGAAGGTGGAAAATGTATTTCATACGCTGCAAGAGCATTGAACGAAGGTGGTTATCAATCGATACCTAAATTGCACTTTCCTGGGGGGATCTTAGTGGGTTGTTCCGCTGGGTTTGTAAACGTTCCAAAAGTGAAAGGCACACATACTGCCGTTAAGAGCGGTATTGTGGCTGCAGAAGCTATTTTTTCTGCAATTAAGGAATTGGAATTGGAACCTTGCGATGAAGAGAATTTTGAAGAGTTATCGGGGCCTATAGACTTGAATAAATACGAAGAAGATTTCAAACAATCGTGGGCATACAAGGAATTGTATGCTGTTAGAAACGTACGTCCTTCATTCAATGGTCCATTAGGCATGATTGGTGGTCTTGTGCATTCTGGTTTACTGACAATGATCACTCAAGGACATGAGCCATGGACATTATCACACCACGGAACTGATTCAGGAGCCACCAAAGACGCGAAAAATTTCAAACCTATCGAGTATGCAAAACCAGACAATGAATTGACATTTGATATTTTGACATCTGTTTCAAGAACAGGAACTTCTCATGATGAAGACGAGCCGTGTCATTTAAAGATTCCTGATCAAGATACTCGAAAACATGCCCAATTGAATTGGGAAAAGTATAAAGGAGTAGAACAAAGGTTTTGTCCAGCCGGTGTTTACGAGTATATTGAAGATGAGCTGGAACCATTAGGGGTTAAATTTCAAATTAATAGTCAAAATTGCATTCATTGTAAAACTTGTGATATAAAAGTGCCTTCTCAAGACATTGACTGGTGTGTCCCTGAAGGTGGAGATGGCCCAAAATACTATATGTCATAGAACTTTAGTATGCCACGCAAGATAATAACAGTCATTGTAGTAACCTGTATAAATATATATGTAATTCATGTGCTATGTGTTTTATTTCCAGATTTCTCAACCCTCCAGTTACATTTCAGCTAGATGAACAATTCTTCAACTCGTACTTTAGATACACTACTAATTCCGAAGGATCTGTTGAAACTGAATCTGGTGTTGTCGATGTGATTACCAATGGTGTTGATTTTTGGTACACTACTCCTAATCTGTATCTAGAATATTCTTCATCATCTGCACATGTTTAATATTGTAACACCACTTCTCCAGCTTCTGGTACTGCTCAAGTTACTGCTACAACTACCTGTACTGAAGAGGGTGTTTTCGTTAGTACTGCTACCGTTGTTAGTGAATTTACCACCAAAACCGGAGCTATTACTGCAGATTGTGGTCCTGGCTCAAATACTGAAGCTGCTACTTCTGTTACTTCTAATGGTTTTCTGGTTCTGGTTTTACAGGTAAAAGTGAGGGAACTCATGCAGCAAGTACGTTTTTTATTGTTTCATCACAAACCTCGGGAACTGAATCCTACTCTTCCGCTATTTTTAGTCCAACAGCCAATGGAGCTTCTGGTATTTTCATCAGAAAGATAGCAATATTTGGATTTGTTGCAACTGTTTGGAGTATTTTCTTTTGAACAAATTTATTGAATTTGTACAATTGGCTATCCAGTATATTTTCAGTGGTGTTATATGTTTTTGTTATTTTTTAGATTTACCAATCACTTTTCTGTTTTCATATTTGAATAGTATTTTGATCCTTATTAATACCCATTTAACATTCGGT
>JAKTVG010000334.1:23554-71128 GCA_030557085.1 Candida gigantensis
TTTTTTTTTTTTTTTTTTTTTTTTTTTTTTTTTTTTTTTTTTTTCGGCATTAGAATGAACTGCTCTTCATTTTGCCTGCATCAAGCGAACTCCAACAAACAACCATTGAAGTAAGGACAAGAATTAGAAAATATTGTTTGGATGATAACGAGTATAACTACTAAATCATTAGATAAGAGGATTTCTCCTCTTTTATCTATTGTTAGACGTAATCACACTAAAACGGTTACCCCCAATATAGAATTAACCACATTAGCAAATGGGTTAAGATTAGTTACGGATTCAATGCCCGGCCATTTCAGTGCAGTTGGAGCATATGTGGATGCAGGGTCGCGATATGAGGATCCTAAGTCACCAGGTTTGTCATATTTGCATGACCGATTAGCCTGGAAATCAACTGAACAGTTTACAGGGCAGGAAATGTTGGAAAATTTATCTAAATTGGGCGGTAACTACATGAGTTCAGCACAACGTGAATCAATGATTTATCAGGCTTCGGTTTTTAATAAAGATATTGATAAGATGGTTGAAATGATTGGGCAAACAATTAGATATCCCGTTTTCACCGACCAAGAATTTTCGGAAACTTTGCAAACTGCAGATTACGAAGTCCAAGAATTATCATACAAACCTGATTTATATTTACCAGAAGAATTACACGAGGTTGGTTATAAAGACAATACTTTGGGTTTACCATTGTTTATTCCACAAGAAAGAATCCCTTTAGTTGGCAAATCAGATGTTTTGCAATATCATGATAAATTCTTTCAGCCGCAAAATATAATAATTGCGATGGTTGGAGTGCCTCATGACTATGCATTGAAATTGGTACTTGACAACTTCGGTGATTGGGATAATAACAAGAATATCGAGAAACCTAATCCTGGAGTTAAAAACTACACTGGTGGGGAAATATCGTTACCTCACAAACCGCCATTGTATGCTAATTTACCGGAATTATATCACATCCAAGTAGGATTTGAAACAACTGGGCTCTTAAATGAAGATTTATATGCTTTAGCAACATTACAGAAATTATTGGGTGGTGGGTCTTCATTCTCAGCAGGTGGACCAGGTAAAGGGATGTTTTCAAGATTGTACACCCAAGTGTTAAATAAGTATCCTTTTGTTGAAAACTGCATGAGTTTTAATCACTCATACACCGATAGTGGAATATTTGGTATAACTTTGTCATTAGTTCCCGAGGCTGCTCATGTATCATCACAAATCATATCTCATGAATTAAGTAAGTTACTTGTGTCCGACGTTTCCAAAGGTGGTATGAATGAAAAGGAAGTACAACGTGCTAAAAATCAGTTGACCAGCTCATTGTTGATGAATGTGGAAAGCAAATTAGCAAGATTGGAAGATTTGGGTAGACAAATTCAATGTCAAGGTAAAATTACAACAATTGATGAAATGGTAGATAAAATTCACCGATTAACTATTAAAGATTTACAAAACGTTGCAGAAAGAGTATTGACTGGTAATGTTGTTACTTCTAGCGGCACGAGTTCTGGAGTACCGTCAGTTGTACTACAAGGAGAGAGAGAGACTTTTGGGGATGTTGAGTTCATACTTCGCAGATATGGATTAGGAAATTTCAAAGGTCCGGAAATCGCCCAACCAAGAGACTATAAAGAGATTTCAGCACAAACGAAAAAGAGGAATGGCTGGTTTTGAGAATTTCACTTAATTGCCTTCCAGTACATCAATAAATTGTCTTGTATATATATAAATAAAATACATCTAGAAATTAAATAAAAAGGTTTAAATTTGTAATCGTTCTCGTAATTCCAACACTTCCTTTTGCAACAACAACATCGTTTCTTTGTTTTCAATGTTTTCTCTTTGAGATGATTTCAATTGCAAATCTTTTTCAACATTTTCATTGTGGAGGATGTCGATTGTACTTTTGTAATGATTAATTTTATTCTGATAATCAAAATTCTCATCATTGTAACGCTTACTCAATTGTGATTCGTTATCAACTCTAATCTCCAATTGTTTAACATATCTCTCAAGGTTCTTAATTGTCTTTTCCGATTCATGTTTATCATTTAATGCTTTGTCTAATGCTTGAGATAATGAATTAACTTTGGTCTCCCAGTACTTCAACTGTTCGTTACTGTACAATTTTTCTTCTAAAATGGAAACTCTCGAATTTAATTCTTTGTTGGTTTTAGAAAGACTGAAATTTTCCTCCTTGGTTACCAACAATTCATTTCTGATCTGCTGTTGATCTCGAATATCAGAACTTGTTGATAATTTAAATTGATTATGTTCCGATTTCATCGCTTCAGAATCCTCGCGCTGATTTTCTAAATGCTGTTTCAAAAACGATAACTCGGACTGAGCTTGTTTCAATTCAGTTGTTGTATTGTCAAACTTAAAATTCAATTTATTCAAATCTTCTTGTAAGGTATCTTTTTCAGCCAATAACCTATCTCTATCCAAAGAAATTTCATCCACCAATTGTTTCAAGCCCGAAATTTGTTTAGTAAAATTTACAACTTTACGCTCATTAATGACTTTTTCGTTCTCTAATTGCCTTTTATTGTTAGTCAATTCTTCGATCTTGTTCAGCAACTTTTCTTCCTGCAAAGCCAAATCCTCAACTTCATTTTGAAGATTGTTCCTAACTAACAAGACATCTTCATAATCTAATTGTAATCTCTTGTTTTCTTTGACTAATTTGGTTTCAATCTCAGTTTTGAAATCTAGATCTTTGTTCAAGTTTTTAATTTCCTCCTTGAGCTTTTCGTTGGCTTCTTTATTTTCAAAATTGGTAATATGGTAATTTAATTTTTCCTGCAACTCCCTAATTTCCAGTTTATTGGACTCCAAAATATGATTTTTATCCTCAATTATTCCTTCCAATTTTCCCAGTTTGATTCTAAAATCTTTAATCAATATTTGTGAAGTTCTCAATTCCTCTCTAATCAACAACAATTGAGATTTTAATTCATTCATTTCTTTGGTAGCTTGTTCTTCGTGTCTTTTAGATATGGCGATTGCCGATTCTGCTAATTCTAATTTCTTATAATATTCATCTGACCTCTTTTTATAAATGTCAAGACTATCATTGATGTCTTCGTTACGTGATAACAACGTTTCATATTTAACTTTTAGCTGAGCTAAATCTTGCTCATAGTCATGAACACTAGTTTTAAAATTTGCTTGTTTGGTTTGATATAATTCATCTTCCGAATCACGAAGCAAAGATTTCAATCTTAAGATTTCTGATTTAGAACCACTCAATTCTTCACGAGTCAATTTCAAAGTTTTTGTTATATCTTGATAAATTTGAATATAGTCTTGAGAAACACCTCGTAAATTATGGAAAGCAGTTAGACTCTCGCTTCTTATTAATGAATTCCTTGCTGAAGGCGGAGCACTGCCATTTGATGATTCACTGTCATCATCAATGCAATTTGAACAAGTGATTAGATTCTCAATCTTATTTTCCAATTGGTTAACCCTCTGCTGAGAGTCCTGGAATTTCTTTTCATAATCAGTGGCACTGTTCAATCCTCTGGTTGTCAATATCTTGTTTAGCTTCTTTTGCAATTCAATAGCATAGTTTTCAGCTCTTTGAAAATTTCCTTGTTCTTGCTGTAATTGAAACTTCAAGTTTTCAATCTCCTTATTAAACGAATCAACACTATTAGTTATGCTCATTTTATCACCAATTGCCAACGATCTCCTTTTTGGTGTCAAGTCCATACTTGTCAAAGATCCGTTCATTATTCTCTCTTTCAACATTTGCAATTCTTCCAGTAACTTTTTATTTTCAAACTTCTCTCTCCTCAACGATGCATTTTGTTCGTTTAATTTCAATTTCATGTGAGTGAATTCTTCCATTAACTGTGGATCAGGAGGTCGGTTTTCCTTCTCAATCTCTTTAGATTTAATTTCTTCTGAAACTTTATTCAATCGACTAGTCAAATCAGTAATCTTGGAGCCGTACTCGTTGTTGGTGTGTTTCATTTGATTGAATTCAATTTTCAATGAATTATAATCAGATTCAATTGATTTATATTCCAGCACACCATTGCTCAACTGTTGTTTCATGGAATCAATTTCTTGCACATATTTAGACTCTTGAGATTTTAACAATAACAATTCTTTTTGGGACTCACCGTGTTCTTGCATCTTGGATTTTAATGAGCCAAGTTCAGACTTCAATTGTTTTATTTCAGATTTGTACTGATCAATTTCGTTGGATTTCTTCTCAACTTTACTTTTCAATAACGAGACTTTTTCTTTTGCTTCTTCAATTTTGGTGTCATATTTTGATTTATTGGCCTCGTCCTTTCTTAATTGAGAACGCAAGGAATTTATGGTATCTTGGGACAGAGTTTCCTTTTTCTCGTGATCATTGACCAATTGTTGAAGCTTTGATATCTCTAGTTTCAAAGAGTCATGTTCATTCAGAATAACGTCCTTTGATGATTGCAAATCCGTTTGTAATTGTTTGTTCAAACGTTCCAATTGTAAAACTTTGTGATCAGAATCCTTAGCGGCCCTATCATGCTTCTCTTGAAGTTTCAATAATTCCTGGGAGTGGTCTTTTTGAACTCGCAAGGCATCCTCTGACTGTTTCTTCAAGGTTATCAATTCTGATTTCGCAGTATCGTGTAGTTTAGTCAATGTCGCCAATTCTTCTACCTTCTGACTATGCTGATCGTGAAGATCTAAGGAACGATTTGTTAACTTTTGATGCTCACTAGCCAAATCTTGATTTTGTTTTTCAAAATCCTTTAACTTGTACTCTAATTGCTCTATCTTCTTCATCGACTTACCTTCAATCATTTTCAATTTGGACAAACTGTCATCCTTTTTCTTAGCTATTGAGGTTATGTTGACCATTTCTTCCTGTAATTTATTCATCTGTTCTCTCAATTTTTCATTATCATTTTCCAACCCAGTCTTTAATTTTTCAGAATCTTTCAACTTTACAGTTAACAACTGCAAATTCTCTTGTAACTTTTTAGAGTCCAATACTTTTACCGAATCTTCCAACAACGGTTTTATATGGAAAAATAAATCCATCCACGGGCTGTTGGTTTTCAAACTATCCAAAGTCACCATGGTTCTGGAAATGATTTGAGCAGATTGAATTTCTTTGATCTTCTGTTGCAAAATGGATCTAGCAAGGTTACCTCGGATTATTTTTTGAACATCAGTGAAAACTTTCTTCAAACTTAAGTCACGAATTGTTTCCAATTTACCTAATATTCCATTCTTGAAAAACATTTTTGTCAACCCAATTTTGAAGTCTTCTTGATTCAATTGGGCAGATTTCAATATGATTTCACAATTTGTTTTGTTGTTATTTGCAGAGACTTCGTGGTCAGAAATAATGGAATATCTTTGAATAAACTCATCAAACATCATTCTGTTTGGGTATCCTGCTCTGGTAATTCTAATACCCTCCAAAACCCCGTTACATCTTAATTGTCCAAGCACCAAATTCTTATCAAATTTGTTTGGTCTCTTATCTAAATTTGGTAATATGCATCGTACAAAATGTGGTTCAGTAGATTCTAGTTGATCCATTAGGATTTTCAATTGATCTTTATGCTTTTGTGAAGCAGTTTTCAATTTGATGTTGCCGTTGCTATTTGACTTATCAAGATGAGGATCATTTTGAAACATTTCAACAATGAATTCATTTTTTGAGTCTGGCAATAAATTCAAAATATTCTCACTTATTGGATCGGTGTTCTTTTGTAACCAATTCTCAACATTATATTCGACCTTGCCCGCATAGTGATGGATTATAAAGCCGCTCTTGAATTTGTTTTCCAGGAATTTTTTATGATTATTTTTGAAATTTTTCGACAATTTCTCCATAAACGAATTATCCGATGACTTAGGCATTAAGCATTCTTCATCTAGCAACTTCAATATCCCCATCGGTTGTCTTGTTTCAATTAAGTCAATTGTTGGCTGCAAATCTTGCCCAAAGTCGATAAATTCCCAGTTGATGTTCTCTCGTAAATATTCACTTTGTTCCAAAATGAATGAATGATGGTTGAAAAATTGCTGCAATTTTTCATTGGTGTAATTAATGCACAATTGTTCAAACGAGTTGATATCAAAGATTTCAAATCCAGCTATATCTAATACCCCAATGAAAAAATCACTTTCGTTGCTAATGTCGTGATGTTCATTAAACAAATTTTCGTTAATTTTAGTTATGATAAATTGAAATAATTTTTCATAAAGATATTTAGCAAATGCATCAATTGCAAATTTAACTTCGTTTGGTTTTTTAGATTTGACAACATATTCTCTTCCCGCTTTCACTTTTGGAGATAACAAGTTTTGCGAAAACGCTGATGTATCAATTGCCAACAATTCACAGACTTTTTCAATCGGAGAATCCTTTGTGAAGTGAGCTTGCTCCGATTTCCACGAAGTAAATTCTAAGTTTCCTAAATGCAAAATTATAGCCAATATTTGATAAATAAAATTCATTTGGTTTTTGGTAAAACCCATAATCTTAAACGCTTCAACCAATAAATTAAACTCTTTGAAATCATCTACTTTATCAATGTTCAATTGTCCAGCTTCAAGATACTTATAAGTTGATAAATCTTTATTAAGTCCCAAATTGGCCAAATTTTCATAACCTTTTAAAAATTGGTAGAAAATATGATAATTTCTCTCTTGGTTTGCTTGACTAATAACTCTCGATTTTTCTAATAAATAATAATTTATGTTAGCACCAGTGATTTCGCCATTGCTAGAAAAATAAATTTGGATAAATTTACCAAATCTAGAGGAGTTGTTATTTTTGATGGTTTTTGCATTACCAAAGCTTTCCAATATGGGATTCGCTTGAAGGATCTTGGCGTCGATGTTGTTGTTGCTGTTATTCTTCTTCTTGTCCTTGTTCCCATGGGTATTGCTAGTTATTGAAGATAAGTACTGAATAATCTTTTTAGTGTTTTCAGTTTTACCGGCACCACTTTCTCCTGTAACTAAAATCGATTGATCTTTTTTGTTGGACAATAAATTTCTAAATGTACCTTCAGCAATAGCAAATATGTGGGGCGATGGTTGTCCATTACTGCTGGCACCAGTATTGTTTTTGTTATTCGTATCAATATTATTGAACTCGTGATATTTCATTAAAATTGACTGATTATAAATTGACAACAGTTTATACGGGTTGATGGCAACGAGAAATAATCCAGAATAAGTATAAATTAAATCATCCAAATATCGAAGGTATAAGTTGTAAACCACTGAAGGTTCATTTAAATGGGTTAATTCCGCCATATCTTCACATTTGTTGAACTTTACTGGGTTGCAATTTTCCAACTTGTCCTGTTCAATGATGACACTAGAGTTGTTCGAAGATTCTTGACCCTTGAGAACGTTTACTTTACACTTACCATCGGGCAAGTAGTCAGTGATATATCCTTTGGTAAATAAGTCTGGTTGGTTTGGTATCCAAACCCAGTTTTTGGAAGTTATAGAATCATCCCCATTGGTTTCAGTTGTATTTGCCATGGTTCGGTTGGGATGTGTGAATAGGTTCTAAGTGTTGGGTGAGGAGGCAAAATAGACTGGCTGGTGTTGATGTTGGTGTTGATGTTGATGTTATTAAATATATTTCTATGCTGGTAATGATTAGCTGAGTCAAGGAAAGAGGTATGAAAGATAGTTTGCTAGGCTTCCTAATTGGTTGTGTTCTTAGAGGTTGTTGAAAGAAGGAAAAAATGGAAGGGCAACCAAAAAAAAAAAAGAAGAGTATTATTACAACAAAAAGTGAAAAAGATAAACAAACTTATATGCAGGAGCATACTAAAAAGATGTCAAACCAAACTGAATGTTCCTAAGATCAGCATCAATCACGTGTTGTTCGAGTTGGAATTTTACATATACTGTAAGTGGAAGTGAAAAAGTACAAGTAAACAAGTATAGAAGTTGTATCCTAATGGTGCAGAAAGAGAGTTATAGTGTTAGCTACAGAAAAGAAGTGCCCAACGTTAAATAAACAGGCGTTTCTTAACAGTTTCAGGTCTTCATGTATGGATATTGATTTATATGATCGGCTCAAATTGTGTATTTGGTTTTTTGTTCACGTTGTACCTGCAAACTTCAGATATACTCATTTGCAATTACACTGCAACTATCAGCACTCATTCGTGTTGTTCATTTGTTGGAATGTCAATGTCGTCTAATGGTGGTGACCCCCTTACACGTCTCATTCCTGCATCTTGAGTTTATCCTAATTAGGAACAGTATTACACAAAATCGAGATCTAGATCAAAAACTAAAGTGAATCATAACAGTCAACCTTTATTCAACAAGAATTCGAACCTTGGTTGTTGCAAGTTTCTATGAAAAAGTCATGGCATTCTTTAGTTGTATCCTTTTTTAAAATTCAGGTTTAATGTCGTTTTTGTACAAGATCCCGCGAACAACAAGAAATTGTTAAGATTATAATGAACGACATCCATTGCAAAAAGGCTGTTTCTGTAAGCTCTTTCTCTCTAAAAAAAACTGATGCATTGAAGGTGGAGTGATATTTCCGTATCCTATTTACCACTATATCTTTTGTTTGCTGACCTGTGCTTAGCTAGAGATGTTGTTGTATCATTAGTAGCAGTTCATGCAATACCGATTATGATATACTATACGGAAATTTATTTTTATCAGTGTACCCATAGTACATTCAGCAGAAAGATTTATAAATATGCACTCAAATGTTTAAAGTCTGATACAAAGTTGTTTTATGTAGAAGTATTGTTTATCGAACGCTTGCCCTTTTTTTTGAAAAAATTGAGCAAGAATTTGCACCAATCTTTTTTCAAACTTCATTGGAAGTTTCTAATGGCAATTAATTTACAGGCGCATCATCCGGTTTAGCTGTAAGAAACATTAACCTGGTTAATTTGAAACTCACTTCTCCCAAACTATTTAGTAGAGAGAATTCTAATTTGTTTGCTTTCTTCGGTTCATGTTAAGGCCCCAAAACTAAAGCGGCATTCAATGCGGCTCAGTGCCTTTACTTACCGTGAATATGCGACCAAAGAGTTTATTTCCGAGGAGAGTGTGTGATGTTCCATCACCCCGGTTTTTTTAATTCACTAGAAAAAACGTGATGTGACACAAAATAAACAAAAAAAATCTATTTTCAATACTTTCATCAATAGAGCAACGCCTCAAACCTTGTATTTGGAATTTTCATTATGTTATCTCGAATTGATTGTTAGCCCAAATTAGGGTCAAGGGTCATCTTGCTTTGTGTTGCATGTCACTTTGCAACCGTTGTTTCAGCTTCTATCTGTTGCTTTTATAAAATCAAGTTGAAAGCAGGTAATTGCAGATAAACAGTGTCAGCCATCCGCACGACTTTTTTTTCATGAACGGCGTTTTGGATTCTAGTAATGTTATACAAGGAGTTCGTTTAAGAACCAAGAATGATTAAAAACGAGAATGCGATTTGGGCCTTGATGATACCGAATGCTAATGAAGTTGTGAAAGATGTTCTCCCACAGTTAGAAAGCATTTTACGTTGCAAGTCTACTCGCCATCAAATCTTGCAATTTCGCAACTGATGATGACTGCAAATTGCCGTAAGTCAAATTATGTTTTTTTTCTTTAAAAATTTTTTTCAATAGCTTGGTAAAAATTCAATACCCCAAAATAAAATCTTTTCTTGCTCTTTTTATGTTTTTCAACTTTTTTTGGTAATATTCATCATTGGTCAGATTTATTCCATTATAGACTTCTGATATTAAATGGTTCTTATTCAAAAGGAGGACCTGGACATGAGTCTAGAAAATATACCCGAGACAGGTACAGCAAGTACAACAGCTACTGCAACTCATCTGCCCTCTAGATGGCAAGAATTCAAAGATTCATTTAAAAGGCCAGAGAAAAACACCATTACTCTGGAAACGTCAGAAAACACCTTTGATGACGATTCTGAAAAACCATTTGACCTCGAACAACAAGGTACTTTGAAACGTGACTTGCAAAACAAACATGTTCAAATGATAGCCTTAGGAGGATCTATTGGAACGGGCTTAATGATTGGAAGTGGTAGTTCTTTGCACCAAGGGGGGCCTGCTGCTTTGTTGATTGCATGGGGAATAACAGGGACCATGGTGTTTTGCATCATTCATTCGTTAGGAGAGCTATGTGTAGCTTTTCCTGTGAATGGTGCCTTTTCGACTTATGCTAACATGTTTGTGGACTCATCATGGGCATTTGCAGTCGCCTCAAACTATACGATTATGTGGCTAATAGTCTTCCCTTTGGAACTTACGGCTAGTGCTATGTGCATCACTTTCTGGAATGATCAGATTAATCCCGCCAGTTTGGTGGCGATATTTTACGTTCTTATTGTTTCTATCAATTTCTTTGGTGTCAAGTTTTATGGTGAAGCTGAAATGTACCTTACGATCTTCAAAATAATTGCAATTGTCGGGTTCATAATATTGGGAGTTGTCTTAGTTTGTGGGGGCGGCCCTACCCACGAATTTGTAGGAAACAAAAACTGGGTAGAACACGGAGCCTTTGCGAATGGTTTCAAAGGTGTGGCAACGACATTTGTCACGGCTTCATATTCGATGGCAGGATCAGAGATGGTCGGTTTGGCAAGTGCAGAAGTCGCTGATCCTCAGAAAGTATTACCAAAGGCAATCCGACAAGTGTTTTGGAGAATATTTATTTTTTATTTTTTGTCATTGACTTTCATTGGTTTGTTGGTTCCTTCCAATTCACCCGATCTTTTAGGGTCAGGTGGAACTAGTGCTTCTCCATTTGTTATTGCCATCAAAAACGGTGGAATTCATGCCTTGCCTTCGATATTCAATGCTTGTATTTTAATATCTGTTTTATCAGTAGGTAATCTGGCAGTATATGGTTGTTCAAGAACAATTCAGAGTTTAGGAGCACAAGGATTGGGTCCAAAACTATTTGCATACGTTGATAGGAAAGGCCGGCCCTTAGGTGGATTGGTAGTGTCTGCTATTTTTGGTCTCTTGTGCTTTCTTTCAGCTTACCACGATGAATCAACTGTTTTTGCTTGGTTGCTAAGTGTTGCTGGTCTTGCAACCATTTTTTCATGGTTCAACATTGGGTTATGTCACCTCCGTTTTCGTTTGGCCATGATAAAACAAGGTAGATCACTACAAGAGCTCAGTTTTACCGCACTAACGGGAGTTTGGGGTTCGGTTTATGCGATGACGTTTTTGTGCTTAGTCTTGGGAATTCAGTTTTGGACAGCATTGTTCCCATTAGGTAACAACGGCAAAGCCAGCGTGGAGAATTTTTTTCAAAACTACTTGGGATCGGTGGTGATTTTGCTCTTCTATGTTGGTCATAAGCTATACACGAAGAATTGGAAGCTATGCGTCAATTTGAATGACATTGACTTAGATATGGGAAGAAAATCAATCGATTTAGATATAATTAGAGCAGAGATAGAAGAGGAGAAACGAAGGAATAAGGCGAAACCTTTGTACAAACGTATTTGGAACTATTGGTGTTGAGTGGCGATTGTCTACTTAATATATTACTATCGTATCAACGTTCATGATATGTTGATCATGGAATACTTTGATTTCACACTTTGAGTATTTGCTTCCTACTCTTCAATATACTTGTGACGATTTGTCACAATAAGTGAAGGTTTTATATTGTTATGTATTTCTAGCGTTCGCGAGAGAAAATATTTTATATCTTCGGAGTGGTGTCGTATATATTTGACTTAGTTACTATATATGAAATCCCTGTAAATACATGGAAATCGACCTCTATTTATATTGATCAGTTTTACTGTGCTCTGCTTTTCCTGGACTATGGTGTTTCGCCACTGGATACTGTATTACCATATCATTTCTATATTGACCGTTCTGTAGAATGTTCTACGACATTCCAGACTATTCTATTCGATATTGGGAAATGATTAACTTGAACTATGACTCATACTGATTTGATTTGATTTGATTTAACTAAATGGTCACCCTTTATTGATTTATTCCTGCTTATATTGCATATTAATTTCATATTGATGTACCATTACAGTGTGATCTTTGCATGATTGCATTTTGCCCTTCATATTGGATTTTGCCTTTCATATTTTTCTTTCTCGGTTTGTAGCCTAAACCTCAATATATTGTACTGTTTTCGGATAAGACTTTGTTGTGATTCTCACTAATCGAATTCAAGACTAAATTAAGTGTTTCATTTATTTGTGATTCATTACTGATTATTTTATTCTAATTGATTTTCTTCTAATTGTGTTTATTCTAAATTGTGATTATTCTAATTGTGTTTATTCTAAATTGTGATTATTCTAATTGTGTTTATTCTAAATTGTGATTATTCTAATTGTGTTATTCTAATTGTGTTTTATTACCTTACTTCTGATTGGTTGTTGTTCTGGTCAACTAGATGGTTGAGAACAACGTATATATAACTGGATTTCCGGTTAATTAAATTTATGAATTTTATTTATTGAGTTTACTTAATTAATTATCAATTATTGTTTTTACTAACTGTTTTAATGATTACTGTTTCTACCTATTGAATGCTTACTTTATTATATTAATATAAATCAAACTATATTGTTGTTATTGTTATAACTTATCATTAATTATAGTACCGTGTACACTACTGTATCAAGCTCTAATAATAACAGACTTCGCGCCTCCCACAGAATAAAAGTCGCTCTACAAAAATACAAAATTCGCAATGGTAGTAACATAAAGTTCGCCTCACAAAAATTTTAATTTCGCCATGGTGTAGATAATAAAGTCGTCACGAGCAAATACAAACTTCGCCGGAGAGATTTTTAAATTTCGTACTGGGCCAAGCAATAAAGTCGCTTGAAGAAAATTCAAAGTTCGTGGTACTCCTGGTTAGAACGTTCGCGAAATCGTGCTATAATATTCGCTCGTTGAATCCAAAAAGTTCGCCCTGCCATACTCTAAAGTTCGCTCTCTATTACCAACTTTTCGTCATGCAACTACTCAAAGACGAGAGACAAGCATTTACTATTGAGAGGTCCATAGTATCCTTCAGAAATGTGGATTGAACCTAGTATACTTGTATGTCTTCCTTTTTAAAAAATCCGTCGTGTTTGCAGAGGACGAATCATTATTTATGAGATGACTAAATCTTGAGTCTCTGGGGACGATCAAATATGAAGGTGGGAACGAACTTTTCTCAATCACACAGCGAACGTCTATACCGCTCCTGGCGCGAAGTTTTCTCCTTCACTGGTGCGAATTTTTTATTTGTCTAGGACGACTTTTGTTCCACGGGTGCTGCGAAATTTGAAAATTCGTGGGACGAAGTTTGAATTTTGAGAGGGCGACTTGTATTCTACATATTGTGCAAACTTTGATTTTTTAGTGGGCGACATTTTTTCCATCGGGGTAGCGAAATTTGTATTTTTGTGGAGCGCGAAGTCTTTTCCGAAGAGACTTTATGTACAACTAAATGGAAAGTATAAAGGGGAACCGCCAATATACCGCGAGAGCGATAAGGGGTGCTCAATGAACAAGTAAACAAGATGCGCCCACACGTGACAGGATTTTCAAAAACACAAAGCATCCTTAGGTTCAGTGTTTCGGGAATAAAATCTGCACCTGCATCACATTTAAAGTCGCATTACAAAAAGAAGACTAACCTCGCTATTGTTGAGATTAGAACTTGGTGAGTCGGTATAGATGAACTATTAGTTCAATGATATAATGATTTGTTATAACAACAACAACAATATAGTCAATATAATATTAAATATAAATAAAGGTGGTAATATTAATACAGTTAATTAATAAGGGAAAAACTTATCTAGTAAAAACAACCAAGGGATTTTAGAGGGATCTATTGTCCATTTTATAATATCCTTGCATCTAACCAAACAATGTATTTAAGAAATTAGGACTAATAAAGATAACCTAACCAAATAGTATGTTTCAAGAAATTAGACGGGAAAATAATAAATAACTTAATATATAAGCAGATAATAGAATTAACAAACTCTAGAACATTCTCAAATTAGGAAAAGTAGTATTGAGTAATTCAACGTGCATAAAGCAATTAGTTAGTAAGAGTATCAATCCACTTTGTGCTCTTAGTTAGTAAGTTTATCATGCAAAGCAAGTCGTCCATGATTCACAACAGCTACCTACAAGGATATAAAGTCGCTTCCAGTTAGTTTGAAATTCACTCTACAATGCCATTAATTTGGCTACTGTGAATGACGATTTAAAGTCGCCTGTATAGAATTTACGATAGTGGCGCGACTATTTGCTTTTCAGGGCACGAGAATTGTTTTTTTTTGGCAGCAGTTCTGTCACGTAGTGGAAAGTTAACTATTAAATATGGATGATTGGTTACTTTACACGTAACACACGATGATTTGATGAAGATGTAGAATAGAGTTAAATGTTATGGCAAAGAAGAGTTATAAAGAAAGAGTTGTTTATGGTTGATAGAAAAAGGAATCCAATACAAAGGTTGTTATGAGTGTGGTTATTGGTAAGCACATACCCTTTTGTTAGGGTTTCTAGTTAAGTGAAGAGAAAACGTAAATAGCCTTATTTAGCACTTTTCCTACTTATGGAAGCTTAAGTGAATATCATACATATAGCAAATAAAAGACATTTATATAAAAACACACTTGATCGAAATATACCTATTTCGCAGACGTTCACTTAGACACATTGGACTTTAGTGTCAATACAACAAATCGACTCATTTACGATTAAGTGAATCCCGAGCCCACCGGCAGGCTAGTTTACATTTACAGTGAATTAATTGTTAGATCTTTGTTAGTACAAGTTTTAAGTGAAAGTATTACACGACAAGTTCTTATGCTTTACCCACCACCAATTATGTTGTTTTGTCAAGCTGACTTGGAAATTTTTGAAACCGACTATAATATAATCGAGGCAACCAAGGGAGTTCTTTTACAAGGTGACTTTAGTATTTCTTAGGTAATAGTAATGCTGCAGCATCTCTTGCATGCACGCCCCACGAGCATGTCCGATTTTACTCAATTTTGTAGTTCTATAGGTAATAAACTAGCTAATGATGATGCCCTAAACGTAACAATACTCTTGGCTGGACCCACAAGCATTATTTATGGACTTTTACGTTGGCGAAAGAATTGTCTATTTAGCAGTAGCAGGTCTTGTAATTTATGTTTCAGAACCGTAGATGCGTATAAATTTTATAAAGGATGTAACAAAGAAAATCAGGAAGCGAAGGAAATGTGGTAAAACAACATAATATTTCTGAATGGGGTCTTTTTTTGTCATTTTAAATATCATTAGGAGAGACAAAATAGCTGGTTCGTCTCTCAGATATCCCGAGTAACCAATAGTGGTCTTAGTTCTGAAATCTTGGACACAGGATACAGAGAAAAATTAAATTGTGTTAATACCATTGTGGACAAAATTATTAGGCTGATGTAGTTTTTACTTTGTGCACACTGTGACAAATAATTTTGTCTCCGTTGGTGTGTACGCACTAGTATCAACAAAAAATAGAAGCACTGTAATCACAAGAACAGATTCTGAATTGTGAGAGAGTATTTCTAGAACCATTATTCGTATAGTTATATTGCATTATTACATTAATGTATATGACCCTGAGATCACACTCACCAGCTAGACAGAATTAATTATAACCTGTTAATTGGACTTATCTACGTTATAACTTCGCATTCAGTTTCATCGTTAAACGAATGGCCATTGTTGACAAGAAGAATCCATTGAAAATGCACAGAGAAATAAGGGATGATTTCAGATTAAAGAAGAAAACAAATCTTTTGGCTCTTGAATCAATATATCTTTCAATTTACGCAAATATATTACAAGCCGATCATTGTAAGCGATTTTGTTTATAGAGCTACATATGCGAAATTTAAGGAACCAATGCTAAAAGATACACACCGAAGTGCAGATTAGTTGGATGTTGTATTGCCATTTCCAACGCTTTTGGGCTTTTTTTTACCTTCGTTTTTGGAAACAGTCCTTTTTCTTTTTGCAACCTTCGTAGGTCTTGTCTCGGTCTCAATATAAACATCGTCCAGCAAATCATATAACTTTGTATTTTTTATTTGAATAAAGTGCTTCTCGGAATCAAAATCCGACCAACTTTTACATATATTGAAAAATTCAGCGCAAGGGTACTGAATATCTAATTTTTTCTCTCCTTCTTTATGCAAATCTAATTTTAAGCCAATGAATAATTTCGTTAAATGCAACTCCAATGTATTTTCCTTTTTTATTTGGTTCTTGTCACTGCTGTTTGTCCTTTCAATAGATTTTGTTATTTCATCTCCTTGTAATGTACCATACGAATTGACCACATCCTGTACTTCGTCGGAACTATTACAATAAAAGCCATCTTCAAAAGGTTTGACGTATGGATGAGCTAATTCAACTCCCTCTACCAATTCCAATTTTTGAACCAATAATCGCAATTTGCTCTCCACCATACCACTGTACTTCAAATGCTCCTCATAAGTGGATTTAGTTGCAGCAACAATACACAAATAAAACTTGTACCGAAAAAAAAAATCATGCCTTTCTAACAAATCCGACCATGTTTTCTTACCCATATTTATGTCGTTCATCATAGCAATGCCTCTGTGAAATTCACCCAAAATAATTTTAAGAGTCGAACTGGTTATGTTGTGAGTGGCACACATGGATGGGTAAGCCGGTGTGATAACAGGCATCTTGTGTTGCCGATCAGGGACATATAACTTAGGATTCCAGACTCTAGCTTGTAATGGGCCGTCCTCTATTTGCTTCAACAACACTGGCTGCGGCCAACTCCATTGGGAATAAATGTGGAAAAATTTTTCAATAATTACAGCGCTTACAGCGTTGGGATACAACTGACAAATTCTGGCCACCAACATTGCCCAAGCGACACCACCAGGGAACCCAAAAACATTTGCGTATATGGCACGTTGTTGAGCCCACATTTTGATGCATCTCAATGCATGCTTAAAAACAGTTGGCTTCGGAACCAATGTTAAAATCTCATCAGTTACTCTTGTACCATTCAATGCTCGCAAGTCTTTTTCATCAATATTTTTGAGTAAATTCTTGTCATCCAATTTCAAATCCCTAGACACCCGTGGGATATCTAACCGGGCAAAAATCAAATCAATCGAAATTCCAGCAAATTCTATCTTGATAATTGGGACAAATGCATCTGGTACTGGTGCTATTTCCTCCAATTCTTCTCTCTCCTTGAGAAGCTCGTAAAATACATCGAAGAAATCATTTCGTGTAACATGTTTAGGTACCACAACTAAGGTGTCAATATCTGACCCTGGGCCATAAACACCTAATTTATACGAGCCAAACGTGAATATTTTCCCACCTGCATCTCTGGCCATTCCTTCAGACATATTTTTTTTAATGGACACTTTATATACAAAATCCTCAGTCATCCTTTGAAGTGTATGTAACACTTCCACCCTTTTCTTGGTCGCCGTTTCACTTTCAAACGATCCTCTTGATTTCAATTCTTTGATTAGCAAATCATTGAGTTGATTCTCTTTAGAAGTTGGGTTCGCAACTGACACTGGTGGTGTTACACCATACATTTGGTTGTTCATCGGTGCCGCAAAGAACTGATAATAGTCCAACTAAATTTTTTATTTTCGTTCAAAGTGACAACTGCGTGTCCAGAAAATATTACCCGGCAAATATCTTTCTCAAACAGGAGTGCAAATATTAGTAGTCTTTTTTGGAGTTCAAATTAAAGATAGCCCAAGTTGAATGCAATGGATAAAAGATAAACATATATTACCCCTCTCACAGTCAGATTTCACAGGGAGAATTTTTACTAGCGTAGTGATTGCCTTGGGAGAAAAAACGAGAAATAGATTGTCGTTCAGGAGTGAAGAAAATAAATTGCTCTCCCTAACAAAATCAAATTTAGAAACTATTTTCCTATCTTTTCGTTCTAGCAGACAAACATCAGAATGGGCTTAACTTCAAAATTAGAGAAACTCAAGCTCAAAGAATTCACCGCCCATGATTCAACTGCACCAGGTAGTGATTCCGAAGTCGCCGATACCGACGATATTGACGAAATGGACAACGAAGGACAATCAATTCTTATGGGAATTATCGCTCAGTTAAGGCCAGGGATGGATTTGTCAAGAATTACTCTTCCAACCTTTATTTTAGAAAAGAAATCAATGTTGGAAAGGATTACCAACTTTTTTCAAACTCCAGACCTTTTGTTGGAGGCAAACAAAACCTCTGATGATGTTGAAAGGTTCATTCTCATTCTTGCCTGGTATTTGGCAAGTTGGCATATAGCACCAAAAGCTGTGAAAAAACCATTGAACCCTGTTTTAGGTGAAACTTTCAATTGCTACTGGCAAAACTTACCAGACAGTACTTCCGCTTACTACATCTCCGAACAAGTGTCCCATCATCCTCCAAAATCAGCTTATTTCTATGTGGTCCCAGAAGCAAAAATCAAAGCCGACGGAATCCTTATTCCTAAGTCCAGATTTTTGGGAAACTCTTCTGCTGCTATGATGGAAGGTTGGGCACACCTTACATTGGGTGAACACGGAGGCGAAATTTATGAAATGAACCAGCCAAATGTTTACTGCAGAGGTATCCTTTTTGGAAAAATGAAAATGGAACTAGGTGACCATATGTACGTTAAATGTAAGAAAACTGGGTTAGAGGCTGATATTGATTTCAAAACCAAGGGGTTCATCAGTGGTACTTACGACGCAATCGAAGGAGTTATCAAAAACTCTAAAACTTCAGAAGCATTGTACCAGATAACCGGAAAGTGGAACGACGTAATGGAAATTAAGGATCTCAAAACTGGTAAAAAAAGGGTATTGGTTGATACAAATGACATTGTTCCGGTGAAGCCGAAGGTAAGACCGCTAAACGAACAAGGAGAGTATGAGTCGCGCAAATTGTGGAAACCCACAATAGATGCGCTTGCGAAGAGAGACCACACAACCGCCACGGACGAGAAATTTAAAGTTGAAGATTCTCAACGTGACTTGGCGAAAAAAAGAATCCAAGATGGAGTTGAATACCAACCTAAATATTTCAGACCAGTGAATGAAAAAGAATTAGAGTTGCAACATTTAGAGTATGTTATTTATAAAAAATTCAACTTGGAGAACGCTCCAGCGGCATTAACTGAAGAAGTCTTAAGTACTGCACCGATTTTACCTGGTCAAAAAATTGATGCGAAATTTGAAATTCCGGCTTTTAAAAAGCATGAGCAAAGTTGAATGTTTATTGTCTGATATATGTTTTTTATTATCTTTATTTATAGCGAGTTTTTGTAAAAATAGAAATTGAGAGTATAGTAAAATCCTCATCTATGGCACAGGATCATCGACGAGTTGAGTGAAAAACCAATATCCTGCATATAAAAATCGCAAAGAACAATTCGTGTCATTTATGAGTGAACAAATTCAAATTCAACATTAACTTCTTCTGTTGTTACAGAAATAGAATCTAAACTTTTCACGGAAGCAAATGTTAGAAGCAACAGGTGAATCATTGAGAGACATTATAAAGTCTCAAGATTTGGGATTATTTCAGTGTATCAATTTGTTGAGACAACATACTGAGAACATTGGAGTTCATCATCAATTAGTAAAAAGGTTGTATTCCTATTCATACGACGAGTTAGAATTTTTTATCCCTCAATTCATACAATTACTTGTTACTTTCGAAACAGATTCAATGGCTCTAGAGGATTTTTTGTTATTTTATTGCAATCAGTTCCCTCATTTCAGTTTAGTTGTTTTCTGGTACTTACAGGCCTTTCTTTTTGAATTGAGAAATGAACCAGAATCTTATTCGTTTCAAACAGTACGGAAATTTATTAACAAGTTACAAAATATTTTGTTTAATGTTGATACGTACTTTCAGTCAAAAACACCTGAGTTTCGAGAAAATCTACAACCTGCACTCATATTGTGCGGAGCTGTAGTTGGTGCATTCGCTTCCCCCTCGATGAACGAGTATGTTTCCCCTTTAGTCCGTTCACAAGGAAAGCAACAGAAATCCTTTGTGTTTAAGTTGGCTAATTTCCAAAAATCATTGACAAGAAATCTTACCATGAAGAATCAACGCTTATCATCAGATGCTGGATCGCCAATCGCTTCAGATGACGACACCAAAAGTACTCGTAAGTCTCAAGAAGCAGAACAAATGGAAGCACGAAAAGTGAACAAAAAATTATCAACTAATTTACTGGATGATTCTGAAGCATACACCACTGATGAGGAAGAGCTCAATCTCATACAATCAGTTTCGCAACTGAAGAGATACCCAACAAAGTATAGCGAGGTTGAAGAGAACCTTAAAATCAACACGGTTATAAAGTCAAAAAAAGGTAGATCGAAAAATAGCACAGGCAATTCAAAATATCAACCGGAATCGGAGTATGATAAGTCGCTGGCAATTTTCAATAGAAGTTCTCAATCCCTTCCAGAGTTAGTCGGCATAAGGTCAAGGCCTGAGTTATTTAGTACTGAGTCTGAAACTATTTTAGGAAGTTCTCGTAATTCGACTGATTTTATTTCTAAAAGGGAATCTACGATATTTTTGCTGAAAGCAAGACCTTATAAGGAACTATTGAAAATACTTCAAGTCAACTATTCAAAGAAAGAAACAAGCTTTATAATGTCATTGCAAAATATCTCATTAAGGTTGTCCCTGGTTCCAAAAGTAGCCAGATTATCAGCTTTAAGGGCCGAGTTATCGATTGTCAACGACTCCTTGCTTCCATCTGAAATCGACATCCCGCAATTGTTACCTATCACTAGTAACAAGAACAAAAAATTCCACAAAATTTTGAAATTGAATGTTAACGAAGCCTGTGTTTTGAACTCTGCCGAAAGAGTACCTTATTTATTGTTGATAGAATACTTAAGTGATGAAATCGATTTCAACCCGTTTAGCGATTATAATCAGCAAATAATCAATAACAAATTTCAAAAATCAGATTTCAAAGTTAATGATCTGTTTAGCGGAGGTGACAATACATCAATAATTTCGCAGGTAAAGGAAGGGGTAATTCCCGATGCTACAATGAAAGAAATGTATGAAGAAGCCGATTTAGGAGAACTTCCAATGTTACATCTGAGATCGCTGAGCAAAGAGTGGCCAAAACTGCCACCTGCAAGTCCGGCTGTGAAGTTATCTCAAGGTGACGATAATGTTGCCTCAATGATATCTGGTTCCATTGATTCACTGGTTCTTGCTGACCAGATGCGAATTGCTTCACTTATGCTTCAACAATTGGAAAGTTCTGGTCAATCAAATACGCAACAATTCGTGTCTATTAAGAACAGAATTATCGAGTCTATGATATCGCTTCAAGATCAATTTGATTCGATTGACTACGAAACCTTAAAAGAGTTGAAAACAGATGAACAGGATGCTGGAAAAAGAAAGCTTGAAAATGATTTCAAGCTCTCTGAAGATTGGAGCGAAAAAAAACAGCGAATCAGGAAGTCAAGTGCTTTCGGCCATCTTCAAAATTGGGATCTTTGCTCAGTGATTGTAAAAAACGGAGATGATTTACCTCAAGAAGCTTTTGCTTGTCAATTAATCACAATGATTTCCAGCATTTGGAAGAAGAAACGAGTTACATTTTGGACCAAAAGAATGAAGATTTTGATTACTAGTGCAAACGCAGGTTTGGTAGAGACAATTACAAATGCAATGTCTATTCACTCCATTAAAAAATCGTTGACGGAAATGTCAATTGCAAATGGAGAAAATGCGAAGGGTAGAATTTTTACGTTGAAAGATTACTTTCAGAAATTGTATGGATCTACGGATTCTCGCAAATATATTCAAGCTCAAGATAACTTTGCTACGAGCTTAGCATCGTACTCAATAATATGCTATGTTTTACAAATAAAGGACAGACATAATGGAAATATCATGTTGGATCACGAAGGGCATATTATTCATATCGACTTTGGATTTTTGCTTTCCAATTCGCCTGGTAGTGTTGGGTTTGAAGCAGCTCCTTTTAAGTTGACATCTGAGTATGTGGATGTATTAGGTGGGTTAGAATCCCGTGCTTATCTCAAATTTGTTGAAGTTTGCAAAGATTGTTTCAAGGCCTTACGCAAGGAATGGGAGCAAATTGTGAGTATAGTAGAACTTATGCAAAAGGAATCAAGTCTTCCTTGTTTTAACAACGGCGAGAATACTAGTGTCCTACTTCAACAGAGATTGCAGCTTAACTTGTCGGATGACGAGATTGATTCTTTCATTGAAATTTCGTTGATAGACAAAAGTGTCGGAAGTATGTACACCCGCTTGTACGATCAGTTTCAAATGATAACACAAGGAATTTACAGTTAAAAGTTTTTTATAAGTTTTAGACAGTAAGTATTTTAGGATTGCATGTAGTTATTACAGGAAAAAAAATTGATGTATTTTTTTACACGTTCAATCTATGTCATCAAGAAGATCTTCATCCTTGCAGAACACCAGAATGTCATACAACTTCCAATTTCCTAAAGTGGATTTACAGAAAGAAGAATCAGTTAAACTACTCACTAATCTGATTTCGTTTCCAGTTGTATCAACTCATGTTACTCTGGGAGTCAGTCCTAAATTTATCGACAGTGGCGTTACCACAACATCAGGACTCGATAAAAACACATTCAGATCGAGAAACAGCTTCATTATGGCCAGAAGCATACTTTCTAGTCTGTTCAGAGAAAACAAATCAGACTTTAAGAAAGTATCGAAGAGTGTATCTATGGTATGTAATTCAAATTTTAATACAACTTGTGCGGCTTAACTAACCAAAAATCAGCTCTGGAAGATGGTCAATCATTCATTTAAAAGTTATTTTGAATACTTGTCTATTTTAGAATCAACATGGTACGAAAAAAAGAGGTTAAATTTTAACTCAAAAACACCGACCGACAAGTGTCCGGGGGTGGGATACATAGAGCTCTGTTCGAGTTTTTATGGAAATTCAAAACATAGCCTGAAATTGTTAATAGGTAGAAAAACCAAATTTCGTTTGAGTGGACCAAAAATTAAAAAAGTTACTAAGGAGGCAAAAAAAAATAAAAATGGTTTCAAAGTTAGTCGCAGTATAATAAATTGCAATTATGGGATTTACACTGAGGATGTTTTTCAATGATTTTTTTGGTGCGCAATGTGATAGATAACATTTGGACAACTAATTTTATTAAAGACAAAAAGATTACATCGAAACGAACATCCTTTCTTTCCAGAGTAATGAACTCAGAAATAGAAAAAAGCTCAAAGCTTTTAAATAGTATTATAAGATTAGGGGAAGCTACATCTTCTTTTGAAGATGAAACAAATGAACAATTGTTTAGACAATTGAAACACGAAAGGCAAGAGAGCCAAGATTCTTCAAAGGACACGGAGTCTCTTTTCCAGGATTCATTATCGAGGTTGATTAAGGTATGTACATGCGGTAAGTTCCAAATAAATAAACAAATCACTAACAGCTTCCAGCTTTCTTCAATAGTTGGCCCAGAGAACCAATATGAACTTTCTCTTCAGAACTTGTACAACTTAATGTTAAAAGCTAGAAAGCAAGAAGAGGAGGAGATTCTCACATTACCTAGAAAACACAATGATTTTAAATTAGGAAAGATCACCATCTCTGTGAGTGAGCAACTTGAAGATAAAGAGAATTTTGAAAATGAGCTTTTATTGAACGAAGATGAGATTGAAAAACCAAAGAAGAAACGTCAAAGATTGGATAATTCTACCAAGGAGTTTCTCGAGAAAGTGTTTGAAAAGAAAAAGCAACCAAATAGAAGAGAAAGGGAATTAATAGCGGAAAAATATGGAATAAGTCTTTCACAGATAAGAGTCTGGGTATGTATTGTCGATGAATACTGTGGATACCAGCTATTCACCTTCTCTCAACAGAATTGTTAGAGCAAAAATACTAACCAGAGTTTTCTAGTTTACCAATAAGAGAATGAGAAAGAAGAAGCCCCAAAAGGAAGGATAGAACCAACAAATTCGTCAAGTTTCCAACATCGACGGTATCCCTTTTCTAGTTGGATATCAAGAATAGACATTTGGCGATATTTTTACTATTTTCACTATTTTTATATTTTTATATTTTTATATTTTTATATTTTTATATTTTTATATTTTTATATTTTTATATTTTTATATTTTTATATTTTTATATTTTTATATTTTTGTATTTTTGTATTGTAATGTGTGATTGTTAGGTGTGTATTTTCAAGAGAACTACTATTATATATTCATTGCGACACAGCGATAATTAGTACTTCTACCTTTAATTACCAATGCAGATAAATATCCATGTTTGTCAGCTCCTTAATTCCGTTTACGTTTGCCTACTTTTTTAATAGTTCTTGCCAAATTCTTGTTGGTTTTACTGAATGTCAACAACCGCTGCAATGAATCTCTATGAATTACTTCGTTATTGCTCTTGGAGGATTTTCTTAATACATTTATAATTTCAAAACTTAATTTTTCACTTAAAACATTATTAAACCCATTTAGTTTCAATTGTT
The DNA here is from genome assembly GCA_030557085.1 of Candida gigantensis. Lineage (NCBI taxonomy): Eukaryota > Fungi > Ascomycota > Pichiomycetes > Serinales > Debaryomycetaceae > Candida > Candida gigantensis. The sequence goes on from JAKTVG010000334.1 coordinate 48,129, forward strand.
GGAAAAATATTTCTAAAAACATGACTGTATTATCAACTGTCAACGATTTATTATTAATTATCCCTGATATTATCGCTGGTACAAAAGAACTCAAGTAACGTGGATTACTGTTATATTTTTGTATCAATTTAATAGCATTTTCATAATCATCTAATACCATCGATTTTAGAAACCAATACTTGACCCAATACGCTGCTTTAATCTTTTTATGCGTTTCTTCATGTTCCATCAACTTCATGACTTTTTCAAGAAAGATGATGAATCCACCAGGGTCTTTTGTTTTTGTGTATTTTCGGCTTATGAATCCAAAAATTTCATTGCACAAGCTTTGAATCAAGTACTTCCGAGTTTTATAATCATTAAAATAATAGAATTTGGAATTTTCAGTCATGAATACCTCTAAAATTTGCAACACTGCAGATAATTTGTCTGGTTCAAGTAGCGAAAATGTCTGTGCAAGAGCTCTAATATTGTTGTGAAAACTGCCTCTCACTGTAGTGCTTGATTCAAATAGCATCTCAAAGTGAGAGTCATGATTTTCTGACTTTGGGATTGTCATTTGCAACAATCTATTGAAAATTAACAGAATTAACGCTGAATCTATAATGTTACCCCGTAAAATAGCTGATCGGTTAATTTCAAGTAATGCTTGCTTCGATTTGATCTGGTAAGACAGTGCCAATTTTAGTAGTTCTTCCACGGAGTTCCCATCCTTAACTAAACTAACAATTAAATGCCTGGTTAATGTATGATTCTTATAATTGTTCGCAAGTATCAACTCTGTCTTTTGTGAACAATTAAGTTTATCCAAATATTGGGGTATTATTTTTTCTTGAAACTTGATGTCATGCCTACTAAATAATTCCAAACAATTACCCAGCAAAGGAATTAGAACATCCAAGCAATTCCTTACAATTTCTTCATCTATTATATTCATGCAATTCTTATAAACAATTTTCAATTCTATTGGACGGTTTAGTAGCTTTCGCACAAGATGATTAATGATAAATTTGTTTTTCTGTGCGGTATTACTATTATATGCCAGGAAAATTGTGTAAGGCTTGATTAAGCCGGTATGTGTTAAATACAAGATATCCAATTCATCTAGTTTTGTGCCTTTTTGATTGATCATGGATTTCATAACTTTTATGAACGGTAAGATATCCTCTGGGGCATCTAAATCTGTACAATTTGTAGACGACTCAAAAGTTGGAAATATCGTGCTTAACCAACCTGGGCATTTGGTGATATGGGAGAACTGTAATAAATAATTTAGAATTACTTCTTTTGTTAAGGAAACCTTGCTAGTCTGGTATAATACTTGCATGGTCTGTTTAAGATACAATGTGTCAAATGAAAAAGTTTTATGCAGCATCTGGCAATTATAATGATTGGTTAGTTGATCAACGTCGTAGATCACATTCATATCTGACCACATTTGCAAAATTTCATGGATATCAAACTCAGGTTTAAACGTATATACAAGGGAGTCAATTATTTGGTTGTGAAAACTTTTATTCACTGTAGGAATTTGCAAAATGAAGTCTAACAATGCGAATCTGTAATTGTCACGCTTACTTAACCATTGTTTAACTGTCTCCAAAAAATCATCCAAGTCACTAAGGGTGCTATATGTGTCCAAAAATAACCGCCAACAAATGTGGTAATGTCGGTGGTACAACATTCTTTGCACAAATAACTTCTTTAACGAACCATCATGTACATCAAGTAGGCCCTTGTAGTAATGCAAGTATATTCTAGGATCGATAAGTATTGGATCATAAGATAAAATCGTGAATAGTTTATTCTCCAAATCAATACATTGTTGTAAATCTTGTTGTAAATTTGGGATTTTGGCTACCAAATCTTGAATAGGTTCTTGCTCCAATCTGTCATTTTGTTTGATTAAGAAGTCCGTAAAATATCGGGAGATCTTCTCAGGTATAGATTGTACCTGAGATTTTGATGGTATATTCGTTGACAAGGTTTGTTCACAGCATCGTTTCGGTGATGTCAATTGCACTGTTGAGATGTGAAGCAGATGTGTTAGTCGTAGCAGTAGCGGGAGCCGTACTAGATTGGGTCGAGTTCGTCGTAGTTGATTTTGAAAACTTAACATGCGATGAAAATAGCTATCATATATATTAGTCAAATGGTCTTCTTCCCCACGATAAGTAGGTCATATAGTAAAGAACAATATTTATTATATTAAAGAGGATGTTTTTTTGGAGCCAAAAATTTTTTTAGGTGCTCTTTTTCCTTCTTCCCCTGTCGCCAACAATCACTTTATCTCGAACATGCAGAAAACGCGTACTGGGGTCTGGATTGATGAACTCGTTAGACTTGAGACTAACCTGTCTTACAATTCATGAATGGAGTAGGGCTGATATGTGATACAGCCTGTGTATTGGAGTATGTCTTTTACACATTGGAACAAACAGAACCGTTGAAGCTAGGTAATATGGAGAGTCGGATCCAAAGTAAGCAGCTGTAGCGTAATCATGCACATCTTTAGAAATAACCAGAGACCACCATCATTATTACTATTACTAAAGCTCACTTGTTGCATGATTAGGGAAGTTTACTTTTGATATTCTTTCTTCCTGACCAATAACCTTGAGTTACCGTAGATTTCCAAATAACGCACCAGTACGAAACTGACTTGGTAATCACACGACATATACTTCAATTGTTGTCAATGGGAAAATTTGTCAGCCTCTAGTGTATTTCGAATTTTCACCTAGGGAAGGTATCCAAGTATCCACATCGCCTTTAGTGAACCTAGACACCTTCAAGAACTATCTCGGTGATTAGCTTGGATTGTCTTAATAAAAATATCAGTAACACACACAATGCAGTATCCTTATTTGATTTCAAGAACTTTGGACCCCATAGTTGGAATAACGATAGGTGTTTTGTCTTATTATTCTTATGAAAAGAGGGTTGGTAGACAAGATGGTCATTCATTAAATGAGTTAATGCTAAAGAAATACAACAATTGGAAGAGTGGAAACTAATATGTTCTATCTATAAACTTTGTTTTAACTTAGCCAATATTTCACCGGCTCTATTCGAGTCTTGTATATCTTGCAATATAATATCATATATCTTATTCCAGGCATTTGCTGAGATAGAAGCAGCACTGATATCTGCGTCAGTAATTGGCGCATCAACTTCAATATCGTTATCGTCTTTCACTGTTTCTGGAATAGCTCTGGTGCTTGTTGGTGCCGATACCATGCAATTTAAACTGATCTCTTTTTCCTCCACATTTCCCAATGTGGACAAAACAGCAGAATCTTGAACAACCTTAGACTTGAGCATTAATTTTAAATCTTTTGGCGCAACGCCTGCAGCATTCAAGATTTCTAATGATTCAATCAATTTCATTTTCACTTTATAAATGGTGAAATTTACTGGAATGTTTGATAATTCAGTTTGGAATTTGAATGGTGGTTTGATTGACTTAAACTTTAAGTTTACAATATTTTCTGATTTATTCGACAGTTCTGGTTCTGGAAATTTATATGTATATTTAGGCAAACTTGGACCCAATGAGGATAACTTGTTGTAATCTTGGGTGGAGTTAAATTTATCTGACGATTCATTTTTAGACAAATGCATTAATTCTAAATACGTGATATCAAATTGCTTCTCTGTTGATAGAGTGCTGACACCGGATACGGCGGACATGTTTGCGTTTTTAATTGTTCTTGATAGTGTTATTTGTTAAGGAGAAATTTTAGGTGTCCTCTAATTTTTTTTTGGTTTTTAAAATTTCAGAGGCGCAACTAAAATTGGCTAGTTATTGGTAAGTTTCTTTGCTGCTTAACGGACTATAATTTGGTGATATTACCCACAAGCAATGAGTAAATTCTTCAAGTCATTCACTAGTAATTATTCCCCATTGAGCCAAAACGACGATGGTGCTCCGTTGCCACCACCTGTGACAGAACCAAATTCGTCAAGTCAATCATTTAAAACCAGATTGCAAAGATTAAATCCGTTCCGGTCAGAATCAATTTATTTAGAGGATGATGAAAACTATGTTACTTCAGACCCAGGTATGTTTGAATTACTGCGATGGGATAGGATGTTGATATTTGGGTTGTGCTTCGCTGGATCTGTGTGCTGCTATTTAGTCTGTATATTTTTGTTTCCACTTTTATCCCTAAAACCAAGAAAGTTTGCCCTCATTTGGTCAATTGGGTCTATTTTGTTTCTTGTTAGTTTTGGGGTACTACAAGGTTTCCAGGCCTACATGATCCATCTATTCCTGAGCACGAGAATCATTTTTACAATTGTTTTTGGCGCTAGTATTGTTTTAACTTTGATCAGTAGTCTCTCATTGAAGAGTACGTTGTTATCTATTATATTTGCTGCTATTCAATTATTGGCTGCGTTGTGGTACACCGTTAGTTATTTCCCGATGGGGAAGCAAACTTTGAATTTGGCAGGGAGTGTGGCAAGGAGTCAAGTTGATACTTGGATTAGTTCGTAGAGTTGTCATTTACATATGTTTCTAGCTTGGTATTTTTCTTTTTTTTAAATAGCAGTAGCTTATTATTATTTATTCAGTCTATTCATTATAAACCTTGATGAATTCTTGGGTCGTCAATTTTTCAAACTCTGGAAATGCTGAATTCAATCCCTTTTCGACGACTTTAATAATGGCCGGATTGGCGCTGGAATCGTTCGTTGCTGTTTCATATAAAGCTAAAACTTTTTCGCCAACTTCATTCAATTTTTTATCTGGATCACCTCTTGTCAAAATCTTGTCTAAGTTCTTAATAGCTTGTAATGCTAACACATATTTTCCTTGTAACAAGTAAATCTTAAATAAAACTTCCCAAGTTAATCTCAAATTTTTCCCCTCTTCACTCAATGGTTTGAAAAGCTCATATAACAACTCTAATGTGTCTTTGTCAGTGATCTCATGATATAACTTTATTCCAAACGGATCGGCATCGTCCTTTTCGCTTTCCACTTTACTGACAAATTCAGCTCTCTTCTTATTCAAATGTGATTTGGCTTTCTTTTGTTTCTTGCTATTTTTCTTAAGCCTGACCTCGTCGTTTCCATCATCAATGGGTTGGTTCTGCTGTTCGTAAATTTCAAAATATAATTTTGTTATTCCACGCAATGCTCTGGTATATATCGGAGTTGCGTGGATCTTATCTTCCCATTTCAAAGTTTCAATATAATCCCTTGGCGTACCACGTCTCAAACAATAAGAATGGAAATCATATTGATCATTGTAAAAAATTTCAAAGTTTTTCAAAACGGCATGGAATCGCTTCAACGCCAATCCTCGATATATCTCGACATTTTCCACAGTTTCTGTATATTGATCCTCGTTTTCATCGTCCTTTATGAGATTGTTCAATTCTTTTTGGTAATTGTGATATATTCTTGCGTATGCTTCTGCGGATTCTACCAACACCCAACTAGCTTGCATTGTGTGTAAATCTTTACAACCATTCACAGCATTTTCATCCAATTTAGTAAATAACGAAATGCAATTAATTGCCTCGTCAACTTTGTCAGCACGTAGCATATACTTTGTTGCCTTCGAATTTACAAACCGATCTTGCAAGTCCAACAACCTCCCCTCATTCATAATTTCACTGGCATTGATGAAGTCACCTTTATGTTTTGCAATCTTAGCCTTAATAATATACAACTCAACCAATGTTGGAGAGTGAGCAATTGCTAAGTCAATATGTTTTGATGCGCCATTGAGGTCATTCTTGTACAAGTAATGTTGGGCAAAATAGTAATCAGTCCAAACTCTCACACTCGGATTGGCAATTTTAGGTACATCATGCTCATAAAAATCCAATACAATAGATTCAATCGCTTTCAATTTCCCTTGGTTTTTATATAAAGGCTTGACATTTACAAATACGGCAGGAACACCACGTAACAATTGAGGAATAATATACTCTTTCGCAGCTTTTTCGAATAAATAGCTGTCAGAAGGTAAAAATGTCAATGGTAGAAATTTTGCAGGATCAGAACGTGGATAGAATTTACTCAACTTCTGATATAACTTGTATCTGAGTTCTGGGTCTTTACTGGTAGTCTCTAATGCGGTTTCTAGCAAAGTGTAGTATGACATATTGTCTGGATTTCTTTTTAGCAAATCACGATAAACAAACGCTGCTTCCTTTTTTCTATTCAACAATAATAAGTACTTCGCCTTGTACTCCAAGAATGATAATCTATCCTTAATACTGTCTGAATCGTTTTCCAACGCCTCCAATGCCTTGGAAAAATCTCCCAGCTCAGCTATTAATTGGTTCTTATACAAGACACATTCACTTTGCTCATACATGTCACTATCAGTCAAATGCTCCTTGATAATATCTTCAATTTTAGCCAATGTGCTCACTGCAGCCCCGAAATCTTTATTCAAATGCTGAGCCACAGCTACTCCAGTCCAATTGGCCCTATAACCTGGCGCATGTTCCAAATATTGCTGTCTACTATCTTTCAAGTTCTTATAATCTCTAATTTGAACTTGCATAAATGATAAATCGCGTAAGATGGCTTTGTTAGTTGATCCGTTTTCGATTGCCGCAGATAGCCATTTGGCAGCTTCTGGGTAATTTTCGTTTGCTCTATAATATAAACCAACCAAGTGATCAACTAAATAGTTCTTAGGGTCTTTGTCGAAAGCTCTTTCAATGTAAGACTTTGCATCATCCTTGTTTCCGTTGGTATGGAATATTATACATCCTTTTAAAGCAAGAGATTCAGCGTGGTTGGAACGTTTTTTCAAGTTGGCATCCACTAGTTTAAGAGCCTTTTTATATTGTTTGGAATCATACAATGATAACGCTTCTCTGAAATTGCTATCTTCCTTTGAAGTGAAAATAGGAGCAGCCTTTTTTGTCACCATATTAATCTGGAATCGTTTGTAGCTTTGAATGGAATCCCAACGAATCGGCTACAACAAAAAATTTTTTCGGATTCTTGATTGCCTCTTCATGTTTTTGGTGCGGCTCTTTCTTTTTCAGATTCTGTTCTGTGCGCACCACACGACCACTTTTTAATCACTTGCGTTTCATCGTAAACCAAGTGAAGTGGCTCATTTGCACATTAGTTTCCATATAGGGGGCAAGTATCAATTGCTTTAGAGACAGACAACAATGCCAACTTTGTTGTTCCAAATACACGCGAGTGAAATTGCAAACGTTAACCAATACATTCTCCATCTCTATCTCTCCCCCCTTTTGCTGGAAAACTCGATCAAAATTTAAATCACAAAGTCTATACAATCAACTATGTACAGACCCAATAATGTGATAGATTGCCTTTCAAAAAGATCGTAGTTTGCAGTTCGTGAACAAAGCTCGCGACTTGTTTTATCTCCGACACTACTACCTCGTATCCCAGAAGATTGCACTTGTCAAAAGATTTATAATATAAGGTTAGAGTTAAGTAATTTTTATAATCGGTAAGCCAAAAGCTTATTTATTTTGAACAGAAAAGAAGCTTAAAAAGAGCGGTTACTGTTGTTCCATATTAGTTGCAAATTCACGGAGATAATACACGTGATGTGATCTGGAATGAGAACGGATTTTCTGTTGGCATCTGCTTGTGATAACGTTTAACTGCCGATCATGGCATCCTAAAACGGAACACGACCTCCTTCCAATTTTTCCAGAAATTGCTTTTTCATTCAACAGAGAAAGAAAGGAAAAAAAAAAAGAGAGAGCAACAACAAGAGAGTACATATGTGTGTGCGTGCGTGTGTGTGTGTCATTGTTTTTTTTTTGTTTCTATTATATTTTTTTTTTTCATTATTTTTTTAATGGATAATATTTTCTATTAGAATTTTTCCCCTTACAACAAAATTGGGGTTCTTGCCTTCATTCAAATCTTAACTTCAACTACGTCCTATCTTGTTATAATAAGAATATGGGAGAATCAACAGAACTGCTTAACCCCGCTTACACACAAGAGGGAGAGAAAAGAATTCGAACCAAGGTGGCTTGCGATTATTGCAGGAAAAGAAAGTCAAAATGTAATGGAGAACAACCATGTTCTAAATGCTTAGACAAAAATAGAACCTGTTCTTATACCGTCGTTCCAAAGGAGAGGAAAAAGAGAGAACGTAAGCCTACTTCTAGTAGCATCCAGAAGAAGAACTCAGCTAATCAATCTACCATTCAACAACTAAACTCTCGGATTGGTGTACTAGAAAGTTTATTAACTCGATTGGTTGACAAATTGGAGCCAAGTGCACGTTTAGAAATGTCTAACGAATTAAATCAAACTGTAAATACTAATAACAATAATGAAGACGAAGGCGACGACGATGATGATGACGATGATGACGAAGAGGATGAACACGATGGAAACAACAGCAAACAAAGTGGAAGCTCGTCTAATTCTAGCGATATGGATAACGATAGTTGTGAAGAAGAAGATCAACGTGGGCCAGAAAATAATGGACAAGAAGCGGTAGTTTCGCCTGCAAGCAACTATGCCCTGAGATTAAAAGAAATGTTAGCACCAGTAGAGAAGGTCCGTGTTGACACAGATAACATAAAGAAACGATTGATTCAATACTTAGGTTCACATGCTTTGTTTTTCTCCGTTTCAGCTCGTGCAATCGATTGGCTAAAATCTAGAATACAGGGTAGCAACTCCAGTAATTTGAACGACATATTTGCTCCTTTGAAGCATGTTCCGGTTTCATTGACTGACGCGGTTCAGAAGTCGACCGCATTGTTAACAAATTCCACTATCACAATAGATAAAAAGTTTCATTTTGAAATCAGCGATGAAGGTTTGATATTTGAACTTCTTGACAGGTATTACAATAACTTGTTTTGGGCGCCGTTTTTGTGTGATGTAGCCACTGTTCGGGAATTATTCCAAATATATTTTTATGGGATTGGAAGGAAAGACGAGACTGTCTTGCGAGGTATAACTAATAGCGATTTATTAATCATGAACATTGCCATAGTGTTATGCTTGCTGACTATCACTCCAGATGATGTCTTTGACAGTCTTCGACACCCAAATTTATCTGCAAGATCGATTTCAGATTTGCAAAGCACAATGCTTAAGAAGTTGTTTCAAAATGCAATGGGAACATATGACAAAGTGACAAGAGTTAATGAGGGAGTAAGGTCTTTGCAAGCATTGGCTTTGCTTACATTGTATGTTGAGATAAACTTCATTACTGATTTCCATATCAACTATATCATTACGGGCGTCTTAATCAGGTATGCTAAAGAACTCGGAATCCACCGTGTTGAAACACTTGCTAGAGATGACGAAGTAGAAGCATCTTTGAAGCGAAAATTGTGGTGTTTTTGTGAACATATGGGCGTTGATATCACGTACAAGAGTGGCAAACCAATGTTGGTAAGCTTAGATGATGTGACTACACTAACTGAGGCAGATGATTGCTTTTACTCGGTACCCACGACCTTGTTTCTCAATAATCAGTATTTACGAAACGCCAATAACATTGTTTTAAACAGTCAGGTTCATGGTGGGACATATTACTTCATGTACTTTCAGTTGATTTTGTCACGAATCAAAGCCAAAAGTTATTCAAAAGTTTATTCCAAGTTGCCATCCAATATTAATGTTCAAGCTGCGTTAACGTTTGTCAATGAGGTAGCTTATGATTTGAAAATTTTGACAAAATTAATGCAGCCGATCTTGTCCACATCACAGGTAGGAGCTCATAATACTTTAAATTTGAGTGAGCCGAGCTTCAACTATTTCAAAATACAAGTATTATTATCAAAATATTCTCATCAACTTGCTATTAACAGGGTTCCATTTATTAAAGAATTTGGAATCGACGACGATAGATTGATACTGTATGGTAACGAATCTTTAGTTGGAGCAAGAACCACGTTACAATTGATGAAGGATATAAAAACTTTTAACATTCCTTACAGATATTATTCCACATTACTTTTCTACCCAATGGCATCATTTATTAGTATGCTTGGTAAATGTCTAGTTTTTCCCAATGAGCGAACTGCCGTTTCAGATGCAACACTAGTGGCTCAAGCTGCCATGTCGTTCTTTACGCTGCGAGGGGTATTTGACAAAATTGATCATAAGAGAGGAATATGTGATGCTTTTTCTCGATTATTGTTAAGGGTTCTCATAGATGTGATGGAAAAAGAGGCCAAAGTTGATTTATTGGAAAAAACGCCTGGTCTACAAAACCATATCCGTTCAATGTCAACATTGTTTCCTATTCTTTTTGCCAATCGACAAATCGTCCTACCTTTGATACCAGACCATGAACCAAATATTGATCCAAATGATAAGATTCCAAGTGCTAATTCCACCAATAGCAGTGCCACATTAGTAGATGGAAGACAGCCGCAAGATGTGAAAACAGGCCAACCGACACCTTTTCTAAGTACACCTGGTATCAATACCACTGATAACATGATGTTAATGAATGGTAATTATGATATATTTAATAACATCAATTTAGAGAACATCATGGGCGATGAGATTTTTAATTATATGATGTTGAACGAATTTAATGAATTGCCGAAATCTTTCAACCCGTCTGGTGAATTAAAGAAATAGGTTTTACGATTATTTGCTGACCCCGTATAGTACAAATTTTTTGTCTCAATTGCAGCAATTGAGAATCCAGATGCCCGTTAATTTTTCTTTGTTTCTGTCCAGCCCACCTTCCAAAACAAAGAAAACTATCGAAAATTTGTTTTTACAAAAATAATTGGCAGTATTAGATGATGAAGGTGTTCTTGTTATTTATTTACTTTGTATTTATTGATGTTTATACAATTATTAGAATGTATTTATTGTTATTTAAAGTTTTTGATGGGGATTCTCATTTCCATGTGAGAGTTGTCCATCTATGTTCTGCTCCGCCTTGTTGTTTTATTGACAATTAAAGGCTATGCGACACAAGGAAAACGTCTAGTCTAAATCCAAATGAGACATGTGAAGCACTAAACGAACCTACAAATCGGCTATAGTACTTGGCAGGTTTTTTCCGGAACGTTTTTTTTGCTTCCGTGCACTACTTGCAAAAATTATAGGGCAACACAAGAAAAATGACAAACCACTTGATCATAAAAATTACTATCACCCGTTGCTACTATATTTGTTTCGTTCCAGCCCATTTTAACTATCCTTTCATAATTGACAAAACTAGATATAACACTGAGGTCTAACTCTAGAATGAACGGCTTAACACAAATACCACAACGTGATTTGGCAACGTTTCCTCGGGTGGCTGAGGATACACAAGAACTCACAGGCAACGACCCAAATGATACTAATAGAAAGAGAATAAGAGTTGCTTGTGATAGCTGTCGACGGAAAAAGATTAAATGCAATGGATCTTACCCATGTACAAACTGTACCCAAGCTGAGAAACCGGATGGGTGCCACTACACCGAACGACCAACAAAGAAGAAGATAAAACAACCTACTGAGAAGCGGAAAAAGGAGCCATCCAAAAAGAAACATGATAAAAATGCAGATAAATTGGTAAAGAACAGCAGTGTTACTTATGGAAATGATAACAGTAAGAATGATATAGAATCCAGATTGACTCGGATTGAGGATTCAATGTCCCATTTGGTGAATGCGTTAGACACGTTGGTGAGGAATTCCAACACCGTCACCCCACAAAACAACAGACGAAGTCAGTTTAATCTGGTGTCCGCCAGTAGTTCACCAACAGGAGATAGTGATGGAGATGATGATGTTGAAAGTGGTTCAAAGTCAGCGGCATTTGGTAGTAACACAGCGGAGCTGAAAAAGGAGGGGGATGGTGAACTTTTGAGAGTGAGAAATTGGGATGAATTTGTCGGTACCCATTCAATAACATGTATATTTTCCAGTGATTCTTTAGACTGGATGGACAAGACATTGGGTCCTTATGGTGAGGAGTATGTTACTCCAATTCGAAATTTGCCGTTAATTTTCCACTCGGAGTTGAAACCATACCTTCTTAAATGGATTGACCCTCCTATTGTGGATAAAGCTCGACGTTTAAAGTTATTGGAAAGTCCTTTCCCGGCGGACGCAAAATTGGTGGCACATTTGATTGATTTGTATTATAAGCAACAAAATATAATTAATAGTATTTTGGATGAATCGTTGATAAGAAGCTTGTTTGCAGCTTATTATAATAACTTTTCCGAGCCTGTTGCATCCAAGAGAAGAAGATTCAAGATTTCAGAGTTGTTGCTCATGACGTCTATTTTGTTGACAGCATTGAGTTGTTTAACGGACGAAGATTATAAGGAAGATCGAAATTCTACTCCATCGTCAAGTGCGGATAACAAAAGTACTTCCTCAAACGCTTTGAGTCATTATACCACAAGTACATTGAAGGTATTACAAAACTCGTTAGAAGATAGTGCCATTTACTATTATCACAGAGTTAGTGTTATCAGTGAGGGCCTAGAAACACTTGAAGCATTGTTACTGTTTATCATTTTCATTGAATCTAATTGGCTCACTAGTTGTTTCAACTACATCATTGTAGCAGTTGTCATACGATTTGCACAGGAATTGGGATTGCATAGAGCCGAAACTTACATTAATTTGAACGTGGAAGAATCTCACAGAAGGCGGAAGATATGGTGGTTTTGCCATTTTTTCGATATTGAATATTGTTTCAAATCGGGTAAACCTCCTTTGATCAATTTCAGTGATGTAACAACGAATAATGACGAGGACATGTTACGCTATCTTAATCAAATTGCGTTGCATGTGAAGTCATCAGCCCATCCTGGCACTAACAGTCCAATTCGTCAAGCCATCGCTTCTAATGTAACGAAAGTTAATTCATCTGGGTCCATTGGCTTAAATATCCTCAGTATTATTCAAGAAGGAGATTTTCTCAACGATCCATTTTATTTTCAATTTTGCACTTTATTGCAGTCACAGATCCGAGCTAGTTCTTATCACAACTTGTTTGTTGCGTCTGCCCAAAGTCTTGATTTCAATGCGATTTCAAATACATTAGAAGCATTAAATTCTCAAATGTTTGACATGGCGATGTATTTGGCCGAAGAAACAAAGCCACGATTTCATAATGACCCTCATTTTGCAATTTCTACATACATGGGCGCTTCAGTGAAAGAGGATTCTATTTTGGCCTTGAAGTTAACTTTTTTTTCTCATCTTATGATTATCAATCGATTTCCATTTATGATTATGACCAAAGATTTGAAGTTTGACGAAAGAATAATGAAATTTAGAAATTTATCGTTGGATTCAGCAAGAACTATCCTTGTTCTAACTAGGCATTGGCATCGGGAAAAGACATCGGTATTGTTTTATAATTGGACAATATACTACCCTGTGGCAGCATTCTTGGTACTTACTGCTGCAATAATAAATCACCCGCAATCACCCGAATGTGCCAATGATTTAGATTTGTTGATTGAAACCACTTTGAATTTCTTCACCACCAGTTATCAATGGTCCAGTAACACCAAGGAAAAACAAGATGAGATATATGCTAACAAAATTCTTGCGATTGAATTAATCGTCAGATTGATGTTAAGAGTTGCCATTAAAGTTTACGAGAATCTGAATAACGTGGAAGTCATGGCCAAAAACGATGTTCTAAGAAATCATTTAAATGAAGCACGAGAAAAGTTCCCAGACCTTTTCCAAAATCATCGGGATTTCACATCCAAAATAATGGCAGTGATTGGAGCTTCACCATTTGGTAATTCGGGAGATGACTATACTCGTCGCGTAAATAGTAATAGTAGGGCTGCGTCGAGGACACCGGGAAGCAGTCAGAGTTATAGTGCTCAATCACCAAGCTACAATCCTGCCTTGTCGAACATAATTAATGGTGATGTACCTGGACCCTCTCAACCTCCACCAGCACAAGCACAAGCACGGGGATCAGAGATAGATCAAGTGGTTGGAGGCGATAATTACGAGTTATTGAATGATTATTTTGAGAATGAGGCTGCTCTATTGTTGCCTTTCACTCAATTCAATAACTTGCCCAATTTCTTCTTTGATAATAACCTAGGAGTCTGAAATAGAAGACAAAAAAAGAGGGAAAGAATTTTTGATGAAATGTATATTTAAACTTTAGATTACTTAGTTTGTGTTTATTGTAAGCGATCTCTAAATGGTATAAACTAGCTTCTGTTAATAGTCTATTCCTTTTTGTTTAATATTTGAGTAGAAGAAGCTCCATATGTACTATTAATGCAAGAATTCGCGAGACCTTCCTTTAAAATGTAGAAGGTGTTAAATTTATTATTTTTATACTCTTGCAGAAATTTCTGGCTCAGAACCAAGGATACAAACCATTTTTTCACTCACAAAAGGATCGAAGTCCGTCGTGGGGGGTGCAACATGACTTGATATGTACGATGCCAAAACATTGCAAGTTTAACCGAAGTCGTGCCGGATATTTGCTTCTTGATCCAAGCACAATTCCCTTTCGCTAATTACAACCTATAAGTTTTATCTCCTAATATTACATATTTAGATATTTTTACGAAAAAGAAAATAGAAGCAGACTAAGTTGGACGGATTGGAAGTATCAATCGAAGGAAAGTGGAGATAGGGGCCGAAAAAGAGAATAGTGATGGTGGTAGAAATAATGACAATCCAATGTCTTAGTTTCATGCACAATTCGGAATTCGTAAGCTGTTCCCTACCTGTGATTTTCATTCTTAAGAAATCCAAGAGCCACAGCTCAAAGTTTAGCGTTTGTAGTAGAGTCGCTTTATTGTTTTTAACTCGGAAATACAGCATTCTTGATGGTGATTTTTACTCGGAAAAACCAATTCGGAAATCAAACTTGAAAATCAGCAACGATAAGAAAAGGATGACATATGTTATAAAACAAGGAGAGGGGAGGAGATGCGGAAAGGGTGACACGATCGGATATAGAGCCTCATAACCTCAATGTTCGTACGTGCGTAATTCAACAATAGGCGAGGAGCGGAAGATTAAATATCGAGAGATTTTCACTCGGGTAAAAAAGGAGGTTGATGATATCAAGCGTGGTTTTTATGTACCTGATCATACACGTCACTATCCTCGGACAGCATTCGCCGCGTTATGTTTATGACGATGTTCCATGTAGTGTACCAGCATGAACATGTTTCAGCTATCTGCCGAACTGAAGACGTGTCTATTCGTGATGAATCTCTTGAACGCAACTTACAAATTAAATAGGACTTTAAAAATTTTATGGAAATATAAATTTACTAGATTGAGCGTTAGTCCCTGCTTATATGTTAGAAATAATATTTTTCTTGACAATAAAACTTGCAAATGCAACCACCAGGACGCATAAATGATTGACTAACAGGATGTGCTGGTTCGAGTCGGACATGGTTGCTCTTGCAATGCGCTTTGTCCATCAATAATATTCTAGGGATAAACAGAGTAGTGTCAATCGGTTCTGAAACATAGTGCTATACATCTAGACTTGTTTATTTATTTTGAAGCCTTGTTTAAAAGTTTCACAGGGATTAATGAAGGGGTTGAAAACGACCAACCCGAAAACTATAAAAAGGGTAAATCAGCCGAATTTGCGCAAAAAAGTACGTGCTACTGGCCGTGGCGAACCAACGTTTGTACTTGTACTATCATTATATTCCAAGCACTACCCCCCCTTCCCCATATATACATCTCTACTTGGAAATAGGAAATATTCTGCTTGACAATAGAGGTACACAAAGAAATTCGAGAATTAAAGTTGTGTTAACACAATATTTTTTATTTCAAGCTGCAAGATTTACAACAATTTTTGCACACTTCAATAAATGCCCAATCTTGTTCTTGATTGATTGATTGTTCATTCAAGTCCTGTGCTCATAACTATCACAATTTATTTTCATTCAAGACATGAAGATGATTACATACACAAATCGGTTTTGTGGTCTACAATGAAATCTACGGTTTGTTTGAATAGATAACACAATGAAAATTTAAAGTTGATGGCTAACCAGTCCCACACGCTTCTAAGAGTACCGAAAATTTTGAATTAAATGAGCTACTCATATTTGTGTCTTCAAAAAGGCGTCTAGGTCTGTCAATTCATCAGTATATCAAATATTGTTATAAGTTGTGCAATGCAACACTGTTGCAATAGTCTTTGTTTCTATCAAACAAACTTAGAGATACCCGACATAGTTGTTGTTTAAGGAATCTCGCATTAACCACAGATAAGTGACACGAATGTCTGTCGGACCCAAACTCTACATGCATGATTTATTAACGTCAGAGTATTGGCTAGTATATGAAACTTGCTGGTCAAAAAATACTGAAAAGGTCTTGGTGTCCTGTTTGCAAGAAAACAAGACCAGCAGAAAATTACCGTCTTCTGTAGCTGCAAGTTGAACAAAGGAATTTGAGCCTATTTGCGGCGGAACTGGCTCTACTTCTTAAGTAAAATGTACTTGGAGTATCTGGGTCCTTGCTGATTAAGTAAATGGTTATTTAACAGCCAACTCAAGTAGATTAACGAGCAACTAGAGGGAGTACCTCATTAGAATTATAGAATATAACTTGCGAGTTCACATTACTTAAATAGCGGTAGTGTGGTTCCTCTAGGACTTCATGCGACTTAGAACCCGAACTTGAATCAAAATAAAACTGATCGCTCAGCTGTGATGTAGCCAATAATTCATAAAAATCGAGGACATATCTCTAAGTGTATTTTTTCAACGAACAGCTTCAATCGATAGTAGCTACAATGAAATGCAAGACCACTTGCTAAACCTATACGTAGTTCTTCCTACAATAAAAGAGCCCACCGATGTTTAAATCCAAGTACTTGAGCCATTAGCTCGTGACAAAGTGTGTCTGAAGAGGCCTACTTGTAGAGAGCTCCTCTGATAGTGTCTTATGTATGTGCCTGCCAACCCCTCTGTATGTATTACACAATAGGTGGTGCATATAGAATTCAGAAGATATTGCTCGCAAATAATTATATTGGCAACACACGGCTTAGGGTAATTCGCCACATCTCATGTCTTGTGTTTGTAACTGGGGAGGGTTTACGCTTGAAATGTTTAACTCCTCGTAGTCGGAGCAAAATAATATGGTGATACAGCTATGCCATTTGGAAACGTAGTTAAATGTATTGCACTCAAAAGAATAACTTGGTAATATTGTTGATGAACTTCTGAGAAATCATTCCAAAATAGTCTATCTAATCAATTTAATCGTTCTACTAGTATAGTCCCCTCAAGACTTACATATGTTGTTATTGAAGCTCAAAAAAAATAGCCTTGTTTGCGTGGCGACACCTCGATTATTTTTCTGTACATTTCTCTAGTAACAATGCCGAATTAGTGATGTATACAGCTTTGCAGCAACGCCTTTTCTTGACAACCAACTAAATACTGTAATTGAAAATCCAACAAGAACAAAAAAGCGACAACACATATTTTAAAAATGCTCGCGGCCGATCAAAAAAATCGTAAAAGGAGATGCAAGTCCACTGACGTTACTGTTTTCAGAAAATTTGCCTCCAATTTGTAAGACGGGGTGAAAGACCAGGAAATATGAATCCAGATGGATGCTCTTAGTTAAGCTGGGGCACTGTTCGAATGACCAGAATATAGTGAGAGCAACCTTGAATTACTGATCGTCGATTTGAAAACCAATTGAGCCTGGACTGAGGTCTGTTGTCTGTGGTTGTGGATTTAACTCAAATAATCGCTCACTGCGGAATCAATTCTGATTGGTCAAATGAAAAATTTTTTGCAAAATAAAGAAGTTAATAATGCGCAGCAGTTACTGGAGAAATATAAACACATATAATAATACGAATAACTAGGCAGTGGCCTTTTTCTTCTCTTGCATTGTATGACATATCTAACATTATAAGCCATGTGTCAAAAGTTGTATTACTACAATTCTTCTGTTCTTTTTATTTTCTCTTGTTATCTTTTGCTTAGCTTTTTTTAAGACACACTCTGGCTGGAATGAGCAACCACCACTGTACACTGCATTGGTTCATGCATTTCGATCTTCATGTACTATGAAGACAGGGAAAAAAAAAATTTCGACGCCCAGACTTCAATTCTTATCCACTTTCCAATTAAGACTCTTGAC
This sequence comes from Candida gigantensis, assembly GCA_030557085.1. Classification (NCBI taxonomy): domain Eukaryota; kingdom Fungi; phylum Ascomycota; class Pichiomycetes; order Serinales; family Debaryomycetaceae; genus Candida; species Candida gigantensis. The sequence continues at coordinate 66,219 of JAKTVG010000334.1, forward strand.
AAAACACAGATTATCAACAACGACAATTTTCGATCTTAAATCAGAGTTTTTGTTATTGCTTGTAATTTGAGCATTACTAAGATAAAATTACTGCCAAGACAATCTTTTTTTTTTGCAACAGATAATATCTCCGCCAAACGATGGACCCACCTTCTGGTGTATATATGCACCAGCATCCTTCCCAAAACAAGGTACAAGAGCAGCAGCAGCAGCAGCAACAACAACAACAACAACAACAACAACAAGAGATCCGTCATCCCCCAGCACCAAGTCTAGCGGAATCAGGTAGTAGTACAATTACGCAATCCACGTCATCATCATCTGCAGTAGAGCAGCCACCACGTAAAAGAGCAAGAATTGCAAAAGCTTGCCAATACTGTCGGAAGAAGAAAGTGAAATGTGACGGAGGCCAACCATGTAACCATTGTCGGACCTCAAACGGTGGACGTTGTGAATATTTTACCGATCCTGGAAAACAATCGACAACCTTGAAGAAGAAATCGTTATCGTCCAAAAACAAAGTTGGCAAGAGCCATTCTTTCAAAGACTTAGACAATAGATTATCGAAGATTGAACACCTACTAGAAGATTTGACAAAAGAATTACGTACCAATAAAATGCCCCCAATTGAAGTGACTGATGATGAAATAAGACCATCTGTATCTGATCTGACCTCATTCAGATTACTAAGTGAAATTGTCGAAGCTGATGAATACGAGGAAAGCAATGATCCAGAAGCTGAATCTAATTTTGTTGGCTCGCATGCTGTTGTGGATATTTTTTCCGAACAATCAATAGATTGGTTGCTAAAACCAGTGCAAGACAAATGTCAAGATGAAATTGCCACTCTTCAACGTATTGGTGGTGTTTATGGCTATTACGCGCAAGCATATTTAGATACAGTGTGCCAGCCAATTAAGATGAGAGTTGGAAAACGTTATGAGTTGATGGATAGTACATTTGAAGATTCCTCGTTGCCTTTGGAGATTTTGGCTTATTATGATGATTTTTTTCTTGTTTCCTATGTGTGTGATGGTGGATATGTCCGGCAATTATTTGAAAAGTATTATCGAGAAAAGAAACAACCAGGACCAGATACCAGAAACTTCAGCTGGAGTGAATTATTGGTGATGACCACTGCTATCATTTTCTGTATATCTCGAATAGTGGATGAGCGTAACTGTGAACCGAGTCTGAAATTTAAATCGTGCACTAAATCTGGTAGTGAGTCTTCCAATGAGAGGAGGCTCGATCGTTTATCTGATACTGAATTAGTTGAAATCCATATGAAATGCTTCTGCTCGATGATCCTTTATTATCATAGGTTGTGTTTTCTGCCGGAGGGGATTGACACTGTGAAAGGGTTTGTCCTATTCGTGATATATTTGGAAGCCATTCAAGCAACAGTGGTATCTGGTGATACTCCGGCCTTCATTGTTTTAAAATTTGCGCAGCAATTGGGATTGCATAGACAAGATTCATATAAAGGTTTAAGCTGGGATGAATATCGACTGAGAAAAATCTTATGGTGGTTTTGTGAATATTATACCACAGAAATGTGCTACCGGATAGGCAGTCCTTTAGAAATAAATGACTATGATATGAATAGTCTAAATGGTGATGATCCATCAACTAAAGCTCTCATTCAGTCAAATTGGCACTTGTTGCGGTCTGCACTTCTTTCCAGTAACGGTCCGGACGAGCTAACGATTAATAAAATAAGGGAAACCAAAGCGACTCATGTGTGTGCTTCCTATATAATGTTTTGTCTTTCAAAAATTAGGGCCAAATCATTCCGATTATTGTATGATACAAATGCCCGTAAAAAAAAGCTTTCCACATTGTTGACGTACGTGGAAAGCTTAAATAAGGAGATGGAGGAACTAAGCACACACTTGGAGGGGCCCATGGCATTGAAATTTTGTGATGAACCTGGGTTTATTGTCAAATCAAAAGAAAACCTGGAATTATTGAGGAGATTAGACAATGGTTACGAAAATGTCATCATGATTCAACTTGGGTTTTATGGACATTTGATGGCGATTAATCGCATACTGTTACAAAGGATTCCAGATGATGAGGATCATAAAGTGGTAACCAGACAATGTGCTCACTACAAGAACATTGCCAATAGATCAGCAAGAACAATTTTAGAAATTGCGAAAGATGCCAACGCAAACACTAACTGTTTTGCGTTGGTCAATTGGTTTATGTCTCACCCATTCGCAGCTTTTCTGCATCTCGCTAGCATGTGCCTCGAAGACCCGGACAGTGACGAATCCAAAGCAGATATCAAACAATTAATAGAAGTCTCATTCTCCATATTTGCGAACCGACGTGAAGTTGTCGATTCAGCGAGGTTGAGAAGATGCTGTCCTAAGCGATACGTGTACGACTTATTCACGAGGTGTGTGTTGAAAATCTACTTCAAAGTAGCGAAGAAGGAAACAGTTGAAAAGTTCTATAAACAATTTCAAACATTAAAAGATCATTTGGACTTGCCACGACAGTTCTCTGGATTTTTTATTGGTCAAGAATTGAAAGCTGATGCAAGTAATACGCTTGAAGTTTTGCGCACCGTTTTCCGGCCATATCAATACATTAAAAGAGCAAAAAATAATACGAATGTCGAGCTGAATTTTCTGAATTTCCTGAGCTCCCTGGGTTCTTCTGATGTGGATCAGAATATATTGACTGGTACATCAGAGTCGCACCAAAGCAACCAGGGTCGAGGAGGTCATAGTCAACTGTATTACCAGCAACAACTTCAACAACGGCAAGAGCAAGAGCAAGACGAGCGACAACAACCACAAGAACAAGAAAAGCGACAACATCAACATCATTACCAGCAACAGCAGCAGCAACAACAAATTCAAACAAGCCTACCATTGCCACAATACAGGTATGGTCAACATCATCAAGGTCCCCATTACCCATCACCTGTTCAACCGTTCCAATCCAACGACACTTACAATACACCATTCACCCAAACTCATTCTCAAATGATCTCTAATGTTTCACTATCTGGCTCGCCTCCATTGCAACAACAACAGCAGCAACAACAGGAGCAAGGCGTGATGCAAAATTCTGGGTTCGATACCAATTTTGTCAACTTTGAAGATTTATTGCGCGAAGAGTACGGGCCCACAAACTATAACAATTTTGAGAACCGACAATAATGAATACAATGATGTTTATAGACTACGTTATATATAGATATATACAAAAAAAAAACTAGAAAAAGAGAGCCCTCTTTCTATCTGGTACGAATGACACCTGCAGCAACCAACATATTGATTTTCTTATTGACTTCTGGGTTCCTCATGTGGTCTTGTAACGCAGCTGGATTTTCTCTTGCCTGGGCTAATATGCCTTGCATCACTGGGTCTTGCAAAATAGCAACAATTTCAGGGTCTTTGGATACTCTTTCCATTGTTTGTTCAGAGGTCTCACCTTCAAGAGCTTGGAATCTTTGATAAGTTGCCTTGTTTAATAATTGATCAATTTCATGAGTGGATTTGCCGCCTGTTTCGACGTCTTTGTTTCTTGCTTCGGTTAATGTATCCATGGCATGGCTGTATTCTTTCATGGCCAACTGAGCATTTGCTTTTCTAATATAAGCTCTAACAAAATTTGGATCCTTTTCAATGGCTTTGTTACAATCTTGAACTGCATCTGGAAAAGATAACAATTTGGCTAATGCCGCAGCACGATTAGAGTAGCCTCTTGCATCTTCTGGGGCTCTTTTAATCATTTCACCGTATGCTTTCACCGCATTTGGCCAATCTCCTTTGGTGAAGTATTCTTTACCTTCTAATCTTGCTTCTTCTGCTTTTTCTGGATCAATATATGCATTGGATTCCCTCGTTTTGATTTCACGTTGCGTGGATCTTAATTTATTCAAGACATCAGGAGTCCGATGTTCTGTTAAAGATTTATCAAAATTTTTAACAGCTTGCTCTAAATCGTCCTTTTTTAAATAAGTGTTACCTAATCTAGCAAATGATTTTGCAATCAATTTATAATCTGCTCTCATGTCTCTACCTTCGGCAATTGCAAGTTCACAAGTTTTAATCGCGGCATCATAATCACCTTTTTCATATTCAGCAGCAGCGCGGTTATTCAAATAAGTAATGTCTTTATTTAATTCCCATGCTTTGTTGTATTCTGCAATTGCTTCGTCAAATTGACGTTTCTTATACAACGCATTTCCTGTGGCTTTGGCGGCATCCGCTTGTACTTTTGAATCTGCATCCGCTGCATCGGTCATTTCAACATCTTCATCTTTGGGTGGTTCCTCTTTAGCAGTATCTGGGTTGGTGTCTTCCTCTTTTGGAGCTTCGTTTTTTACTTCTTCTTCTTTGGTTTGTCCCGCTTTTGAATTTTCAGCGAAACCCATATTTGGCATATCAATGTCAAGACCCATCATAGCGGCATACACATTCAAAATTCTAGGATCACTCAAAACTTCAGCTGGTGAAGGGTTTGGGTTAGCTTGAAGGCGTTGCAATTTGGCCATGAATTCAGGATCTTTCAATAATTCACTAGTCTTTGGATTCTTGCTTAATTTTTCATAAATTTGAGGATCTTTCAAAAGTGAACCAATCCCTAAGTCGTCGCCATTGTTTCTGTTAGAAGCGCTTTCGATTGTTTTCAATCCTTCTTTGGCCATAGTATTATTAGGGTCTAGCTCTAAACATTTCTCATAATTAGTTTTGGCGACAGGTAAATTTCCCAAACCATATTCGGCACCAGCAACTCTATTGTATCCTTTTGCCCAGGATGGATTGATCTTGATACACTCTTCAGCGTCTTCCAATGCCTTTTTGAAATCTTTCAAAGAGGCATAAGATCCTGAACGATTGGAGTAAAGAACATGATTTGGTTCTGATGATGCATCAATGGCTTTT
>JAKTVG010000334.1:71228-108708 GCA_030557085.1 Candida gigantensis
TTTTTTTTTTTTTTTTTTTGCCTTCTCTGGAGGTTTTTTGCGGTGATAGTTGCTAGAAAGTTCCACCAGTATTTAAGGATCATTAATGCTAACAAAAACCATAAGTAAACATAAATTTCTAATATATAATCTAAAGAACTATATGAACAGTATAAACAAAGTTTAATGGAGACCATGTATAACGATAGAGATAAACTAGAGAAACATAACTTAAAAGGACCAACCGTGGTGAAAATCAAAAAATGTCAGTAGGGTAAAGAACCTCTTAAAAAGCCTATCAAACTGATATAAAAAAAACAAGAATTGAACCACCAAAAATCAAAGAACCACTTATCAAAATGCAAATGCGTTATAAAATGAGAATAAAGTAAGATAAATCTAGTTTAAGCAACTCTCTATTGCTTGGTTTACTAAATCCAATGTATACGCTGGACCATATCCATGACATTTTTCTTGACCTTTCAATCTTTCCATAACGTCATTGAAATCAATGGAATTAAAATCCAAATCTGCTTCATCAGCTTTTAATTGTAAATAATCCCAGACTGCACCAAGAGTCAATAGTTTGTGACCTTGTTGATCATCATAGACCTTATTCTTACTTCCTTCTTTTACTTTATGATTCGTGCCTTGCAATACATGATGGATGAAATCTTCTTGTGTTTGTGGAAAATTGAATTTGCTAACTTGTGGAGGACGTGGGTGAAGACTGTTGGTAATATTGCTGATACTTACATCACCACTACTTCGTAAGATTTCATTTTCAGTGGTTATTGAAATATTTTGTTTCCTAATCATTTCTAATTGATCCATTAGCCTTTGTCTTTCTTCTTCACTTTGCAACAATTTGGCCTCCAATTCCTTCAACTTAGTTTCCTTACGTTCTCTGAATGCCCTTTGAGCAGCTCGATTCTGTGCCTTTCGTTTCAATTGCAATTCTTCTTCGGATAACTCAGAGTCATCTCTGGCTATCAATGCTGCATCTTGTTCATCCAACAACTGTCTCTTGGATCTTTGTACCGATCCACGTTTGGGTTTGGTAATACCACCGACATCCGTAAGGCTGTTTTGGCGTATAGAATGGTGGTTGATCTGAGATGAAATAATAGAAGGCGACATCAAGTTTGCTTTGCTGTCGGCCACAAAGTAAGGAGATGTCTCTAATGAATCTGGGGATGTATTTAATCCACGAGGCGATGAACCACTTAATGAATTTTGATAGTCCTCTTTTTTGACAACATGTGTGGATGGCGACGCAACGTGATTGGCGTTGCTGTCAAAATATAAATCGTCTTCTTGAAGGTTGGCATTGTTGTAAAGATTGTCGTTTTGATTGGTGTTTGATGTTGATGTGATAAAAGTTGAGTTGAATAGACCCAGAGGATTGGTGAATATTGAGTTGTGCTGTTGATGTTGGGTATTTAATAAGGCTATGTTCTCTTGGTTCAACTCACAACTGTCATCGAAAAGGGGATTGATTGAAGTTGGATTTCCTAGGGTTTGGTCTTGTGACCAATAATCATTCTTGGGAGTCATGTCAGTGTTTAAAGATACCAGTGAATACATAGATGATGAAAAAAAAGTCGTATTATGTGATATAGTAAATCGCGTTAATACGTCAAAGACCACTAAATTGTTTATGGGATTTGATGGGTCTTTTGTAGGTGGTGGTTGTAGCTCTTCTTAAATCAAACGAAGAACGTTGATGACGGATGATAAGTAATCTGATGACAAATTCAAATATAATAACGGAAAAACCTTTAATTGTTTTTCCTGGGCGAATCTTTATTTTTTTTTTGGTTTGCTCTGCTTGGGTCGAGACTGTGATGTGACTGGAAATAAAAATTGGTTCTTGATGAAACCTTTCTAGTTGTAAGTGATGAGCCCTTTTTGCTATTAACAAGGATTTTCTATTTTTTTTTTCAATTGTAATAGTATCTGAAAGTTAAACCAGTTGATAGGTTGCTGTAGAAACAAGGTGATGAAAAAAAAATACTCCACTAATTGACTGTAGAATTAATAATTTGAGAATGGAAATTAAATGGTTATCCAATCTGTTTTATATTATAAAATATTGGGGACCAGAAAGTTCTTTCTCTTTGTTTAGGAGGGGAGAAAAAAAGGGAAAGGAGAAGGCTGAAGTTGAATATGCTATTGCAAATAGAACAAGAATTTAAGGATTTCCGGTACTCTTGGTGTGGTGTGTGGTTAGGGTTGGTTAGCTGTTTTTTTGGTTTTGCTTGTCCTTTTTTTCTTTTTCAAAAGCTTATTTCTATTCAAACTGTATATGATTGTTTGTTTGAATGGTTATGTAACAATCCTTCTGATTTAACTAAATTGAAATTTTTGGGTTAAGACTAAAAGAAAAAGCAATTCTTTTGGTTACAGTTTTGTATAGTAATATCTAGACCTTGGATTGCCAAATACGTTGTTGCAGTTCTTGATAGGAACTTTTTAAGTCTGGAAAACCTTAGTATATGATACAAAGTTGGGGAAAGAAATATAAATAGTAAACACTACAACAATGAGTGTAAAAGAGGAATGACAATACAATTATTTCACTGTGTGGGTGACTTATTAGTGTTGTAGTAGTAGTAAGATATATGGTTCCTCTGTTTTGCGCTTTTCTTTGGCAATCAAATCTTTTTGACTCTCTGTGTATGAGTGTGAAAATGTTCGTAAGTGGAAGGTGTATGTATGTCTGGAATTTTTGTTAGACACTATCAAATGAATAGAACGGAGGAGGAATTATAAAAAGATTCTAAGATAACCAAATGCCAGAAACTAAGCAAAAGGGGAAAGAGAAATGTATATGTATATTTATACTTTTTTTTCTCTTTCTTGAATTTTCCGAATCTGTAAGTAGAGTACTTAATTCTAAAATAAAACACCCAAAGGGTTTTGATTTTCTATGCCATTAGAGGGAGGAGGTATGTGATTCTGTATGCACTTGCGATTATCCTTCTGGAATTCTAACCAACAAGAAAAAAATAAAGTATGACAACCTTTGCGTTCTTTCAAAATATTCAGTTTTGTGAGAGTGTGTAAGTAGATAACAGGGGAGGACAAGCGGCAAGTATAAGAGTAACAAGTGAGAAGTTGGAGGAGGGGTTGAAGTTGGGGGTGTCAAGCTAAAAGTTGATAGTTCAAAGGCTCGTAGAAATGAAATAATACCACATAACCGTTGGTGCATTAACTGAAATTTCTTTAGATCCCACATAAACTCCTCAATAACAATAGCACAAACCAACCTCTATTGCATGCAGATAATCTTGTTTTCTTTTGCATACATGATATTTACTGCAAGTATTGCCGAGATGGTTTCAACGTGGCTACTTTAAACGATAACGGTGAAAGTCTCGACGTCAAAAACACGAAATAGAAATTTAAGAATCACAGAGAAACATGGAAGTCAGTTTTTAAATTTAGCCTTTTTGTATATCCTCTTAATTGCAGAAAGAAGAAGTCGAAATGTGTTGTCATACTGCGCCAAACTATTGGGTGTCCCCAACTCCACATGCAAGACGGAATAAAAAAAAATTGTCACGGCTAAATATTCCACTTACCCCTAAAAATCCGCTACTACCTTTCACTCCTCTCCATCCTGTCTTTGCCCAATTCCCTTTCTATTAATAATAATAAAAATAGTTCAAAACCTCCCAAATTCAGTGTAAATTATATTATATTTAATTAATGGTGGTATGGTTTGTGACCTGATTGTTTCTTAGTACAGTGTTAAGCATTTCATATTGAACTAAAAATACATTTATAGAAAGGCGCATAAATAGTGGTAAGGCTATAACCGTTTTTCCTCTACCTCCATTTTCTTATCACTTTTAAATGGGATTTAAGTACTAACTAAACATATTTCTATTATGATTTTTATAGTTACAAAAAGTGTAGATTCTGTGCTGGCGGAATTCCGTGCATGTGTAGGGGCACACAACCATTCTTTCTGTGAAAGTGTCAGCATACTCAGATAAAGAGAACTATTGAGGCGGGGAGAAATACAGTTGAAACTAACTTGAATCTGTTGATTGTATCAAGGAATCTATAAGAGAGAAATCCTACGCATCTTCACTTTTATACATAAATAATAAAACATTTTATACACTTCCTCCGGAAGGTATCTCCAAAAATAAAACCAATATGTGCGCATCATAGTTTATTGTAAATCCCAAATGTAGCACTAAAATAGTTACATTCATAACCATTCTAAATAATTAATCTCGAACAACAACACAACAACACAACAACTTCTTCACAACCTCTTTGCACTGTAACCATGAATCTTATCCAATCAACGGACCAACCGAACATTGAAACAATCAACAAACAAGATGCAAGGTGTAATAAAGCAAAGAAAAATTTTTTTTGCCTGAATCTGCTTGTCATTCGCGTGGTTTTGTTTGGGGGCTAATCACCATTAATTGTCCGGAAATATGACTTCCTACGCACAGAAGTTATTTAGGTCACTGCAACCGAGTCCACGCAATTTTTGTTATGGTTATTCTTCTACTTCCATACGTCTTAGCCATGGTAAGATTGTTGGGTATAGTCAATTGCTGCACTAATATGCATGTAAATTGCTCCGTCTTAGTTGCCTTATTGAGTCAAATATCCGTACCGATATATTCCCGGTCGTCTATTCTCAACGCCCTGGTGCAATACCCATTAATCATTCATGACGAGGATGTTGATCACATTTTGGAAATTAAACAAAAACTAGTTTGTTTCAAATAGTCGAAACTACACACAGCCCATGTGACATCTCTGACTTGGTTTGACTTGTGGCGAATCAAATCAAAACACAAAAGTGTATGCCTTGTATTCCAATTGTATTTTCTCGTCTCTTCACCTCCGGACTTATTGATCTATTGCGATTTTATTTGCAAGAGGTGCAAAATGCAACAATTCCAAAACATTCTGAAATAGCTGATTGTGTATATATGTATGTATGATTGTGTATGTGCTTACGCAGCTTGAAACTGTACAAACTAAACACGCATATTTAGGATGTTAAAATTTAGATAAAAATAAACCTGATAACCCAGCGTGTTGAAAAATTAAAGATGGCATGTGTCAATGGTATTATGGTTTTACCTGTAACTGGCAGGCAATCTGTGACAAATAAGAATCCCAACAAATGAGTTGATATACGAGCTCAGCAAAATGCTGATTATAGCTAATCTGTCGCCGAGTAACATCACATGACTGTGGTGGTAGATATTGAAGATACCAAGAGCTCCGGGAGCATGAAGGTTCAGCAGTGTTTAACAAATTGTTCATAGCGAAGATTACAAAACATGCAACTAATACGAATTTCCACAGCTTGTTTTCATTAGAATAATGTATCATGCTTTTTTAAATATATACCAGTTCCTCTACACCTTGCTCAAAGTACAATATATGCCAAACAAACACAGAATAAAATAATAATTGTTTTTCCGATGGGTCTCAACAACCAATTGCCGCACGAAGGCGCTGGTCAGGGGTCGCAGCGACCTGCTGCAGAAACTGACATGCAGTGGTACCAGGGTCCGTTCGGTGTCCCGCGACGAGACAAACACGAAACAAAAAGTAATAAACAAACTAAATAATAAAATAATAATTACTATGTCCCTAACACATCAGATTGTTGCAATTAAAATTATTTTATTTTATTTGGATCGGTTTGAGTTTTTAACTTTTGAGCCATTGATCTCTAACGGTTTTCCAATTTTTATTGTTACTGCTGCTTTCTGGAGGTGAAGTGTACGGTAATTAATTTCCACCCATCATTAGAGTTTAAGTTTTGTTCCATTTGGTTGTGAAATAAACTAATAATCTCTGATCATACATGAATGTGTCCAACACATATACATAGAGACAAAAGGTATAACGCCATTAAAGCTAGCGCTAGTATGAATGATTCTCGTAATAAAAGCTTATTTTTGGCTCAAAAACCTTAAATGGTTTTACTATTTTGCAAAAAACTTTAGTGGTATGGTTAGGTTAGAGATACATCTACTATACTTTCAATCCGAAACTACCCATTCCCTAAGTTATTCCTCCTCTCTGGTAAAACAAAGAATTTCCATTTGAGCTAGAAATTAGTCTTGATCAAACTAATGTCAAATACCCCATTCGTTCTTTAATCCTCCTAGTGAATAAACTGACTTGTAAAACATGCACCTATGTATTAATTATTCATTTTTTTTAGAGTCATTAACTTTATTGGAAGGATATAAGTGCCACGAACGAAATGTAAGTCTGTTCATAGATCTCATGATTTTACATATATTACAGAGATTGGCATCCACATATAGTCGTGTCATCGCCCAAGTTTAAATCAAACTTGAGACTTAAACGACAATCACCTGTATTTCCAACATTCGTTGATTATAAAGTAAGAGCGTTAATTGGGTTTATTCGACCAGGTCAGAATGTAGTCATGCATCGATTATTCAAGCCAATCGGTTTGATTTTTTAAAACTAAATATCACCAGAAATTGCAACATTCAACAAAGCATCCATCATCACCAATAACAATAAAGCCCAAAAAAGCAAATGTAAGTTGAGCCGAAAAGCTCCATAGTTAGTTGAATCAGGACTCAAGCTCTTCCAACTAGAACGCATCCCAAATGGCACGCCAAGAGGGGGGGGATTTCTGGAATGCTTGTGGAGTCAATACCCACGGGAGGAGAAGAAGAACAATTGAAGGTTTTTGTTGATTCTCGAAACAAGCTCACAATTTGATTTTTGCTTGTCCTTGTTAATCCACGTGCATCACATGCGTTCATTCACAAAATGGAATAATGATGGGAGATTGAAAAATCTTAGGAATCGGCGACGGGACTCCGTGTTTAGTTTGGGGGATGGGGTGTGGTTTTTTGTTGCGAAGTCTAGTGAGTAATCGGGTGGTACAAAAAAGAATGCAAGCATTACATCTGATTCGGAGACAGCTGCTAGCTTGTATCTAAACATCAATTCTAATTAATATCGCAGCAAAGGCAAAACTCTAAAATCGATCATTAACCGTTGCTGTGCTGCAGCAAGACTCCTTATTCAAAACTATAATTATCCATGGAACTCCTGTTCCAACTATGAAAAATGCATGTAAACTTTTCCTTCTGTGGTCTGTTATCTGATTTTCGTCGCTGTAATTGTACAATAATCTATTAATAGGGAAATATCTGCAGCCAGCGGTTTGTAAGTCTAGAGTCGATAGGTGACTATACATGGTAGACACTTTACATTTGGCAGAACTGCGGCGATCAAGCATCCAGAGGCTATACGAGAGAAATCAAATAATCAAAAATTGTGGAATAATTACAATTCGCAATTTCTTGTAATTTTCAAAATAACCACTTGCAGTTCACACTAATCTTGTTGAAATTTTTATGATGTAAGTTCTATGGTCTCAATGATTGACACTAGGTGATTTCAAATTAGTCTTTCTACACATGATATTGAAACTCTCTATTCGATCAACATTTTGCAAAAGTTCGATCTTATTCACCAGCACAAAAGTTTAAACCTTGCCTATGCAAATCAAAGAAGGGCTTACCAAGTAGTGGACTATGGAATGGGACTCTCTTATTAATTTCCAGGGCAACAAGGCAATCCACATTTTGATTGTATTCTCACAAAGACCGATGGAAGGGCGGCATCGTCATCGAAGCAGCGTGGGAAATAGTAAACATTATTGTGGTTTTTTAGTAATTACCGATATGTGCATGTATCTAGTAAGCAGTGAAAACGGCATATCGCATTTTATGGAAATTTGCAAAACTTAAAAATAGAAAAGGGTATGTTACGATTAATCCGTGTGAAAACACAATGAGGAAAACAGTGCTTGTTGTTGAATCTAAGTTTAGTCCTGGAATAAACCTGGTTCGAACGGCAAAATGAAACCTTCAAATCTTGGTCTCGACTGGTTTTCGACAATTCGATAATATTCCGCGATGAGTTGTTGCGTATTCTCGCTGAATGCAATACAAACACAACTTTGAATTTGAATTTGCATCGAGATAAAGAGCAGGAAAAGTGACTTTGTCGCAGTAATTATACCTTATTGATAGGATCAAACGGCATTATTACTACAGATTTCGGAAAAATGCAACAAATCCAGGCTAATGGTCGCAAAAATAGTTTCATTTTACAACTGCAGATGAGAAATGATCTGATAAATTACATGCACGAATCCAAGTACTCGGAACTTCCACTTGAAATTTTATGCTTCTGGGGGCTCAATTTTTGAAGTAACTTTGTTGTGCTCGTTGTGATACAAAACACTAGATCACAAGAATGGAGGAGACATGCGAGAAATTCGCTGAGGATCATTCAAATCCAGAATCTAGCATGAGGAGTGAACAAACAAAATCTCATGCCAGATGTCAACAGGAAGGCGTACATGTATTTAAACTCTCAGGTGCTAAGACAGTGGTACGAACTGAATATGTTCCAGTTACTCAAAGGAGTTTACTAATTGGCATCTATTAACCACTGTGTAGACCGATGTGTATAAAATGTAGTAAGACGTCACTTGTATCACCACATCTAAGAACTACTTCTAGAGTCAGCAGCCGTTTACCAAGCAGCGCATAATTTCTACAAACTCATGCAGAGTGAAACTAGTTGTACCAATAACAATTTCGGATGTATAGCGGAAACAATGTCGGTATATTTCTAAAACGGGACTTTCATAAGATAGTAGATGGAAAACAAACATTTGCACTCATCTTTGAAACTTGCTCTCGATACCAAAGGTGATTGGCTGTAAAAATATCACCAATTTCGAATAATAGTTGAAAAACTATTACCCAACCGCAATTTCTTGCATGGTAGCGTCTTTTGAGGACAAAACAAAACAATGGCGCTACCAGATGGACCTTTCCTCGTATCTTTTACTTTCTTCGTTCCTTTCGGTACATTTACTACAGTCCCTTGACACCTAATTATCAAAACACAGCTAACCATAAAATTGGCTATTAAAACTTGACTCTATTGGAATAATTAAACAACATTTATAGAGAGAGTTTTGTGCTAACGTTACTATAAAATTGTTGAATTTGGAAGTATCACTCGGGAAGGCAAATTTATTTTCTCGGGCTGTAGATTTCCAGAAAGGGTGGGGTGAGAAATGCATAGATCAATAAATTCTATTTAACCAAAACATGTCCTATATTGCTTAATACATAACTTGATGTCTTGGTGTTAGGTGTTATATTTAGTTAACAAAGCTTTCATGTTTATTTATTTTTTTTTTTTTCGGTAGAAAAATTGCAGCAAAAAAAGGTATCACAATGATACAGCCTTTTCGTATTGATAAATACGAAGTTCGACACATATAAATACATAGATTAACGATATAAAGATTGCCAATAACCATATATTAATTCTTTTCCAATCTATAAGTAATATACACTATTAAATTAAAGGGGAGAGGATCAAAATTGAACCCAACAAATCAACTACGACGAAAACACAAAAAATAGCTAAAAGAAAAAAATAACTCTAAGGATATGCATGGCCCTGTTGTTCAGAATTGTTGATAATGATGCATCAAAGGAGATGACGAATTAGACCCGCTTATGATATTAGTGAATGACGTGTTTGTTGAAGTCGGTTTAATTGGCGAATATCCATCATATTTGCTGTCGCGTTTATTGCTATGATGTTTTCTAATCTTAGAATTTGATTTGGTGCGCAAGATGGAACCTGGCGGTGGTTGAGGAGGTGCAAATGAACTTATTGAAATGTGGGTAGGAGTGTTGCACGAGGAGTTGACCCTACTTGTAGATGAAGATTCTCTTCTTGCCTTGTTAGAAAACACCGAGTATTGAGATGTTGCTGATGGTGGAGTGACGGGTACCATTATATGGTGGTTTGCATTGTTCAAGCTGAGAGATGACGAGGAAAATGGGTTTGGTGATTTTGGAGTGGATAATTGATAGTTGATGTTGTGACTATTGATTGCATCTTCATCGTCCTCTTCATCTTCAGTTAATTCTTCATCACTTAAGACTTGATCCAATTTCGGGAATTGTAATAAAATTTCGCTCGATTGGATTAGTTGATAATCGATATCGTCAATGGAATTGATAACTATTTCTTGATGTTCATAAATGGATTGGATAATAAATTTGTAATTTGAATGAAAGTTGTTTATCACTTGAATGACACCTAAATTTTCATATTTCTTGGATAAAACTTCAGTAACTTTACTTAATTGAATAATTAACATCAAACAAATTTTCTTGATTGTCAAAAGAGAATTATCATCTAATCCACTTAAGAAGGGACTAAAGATTCTTGGTGGTTTATTTTCATTGTTATATAAATCATCATTATCATCATCATTGTTATCATGGTAGTGTTGTTCATAAAATTCATCAATATAATCGTCGTCATCATCATCGTCTTCTTCTTCATCGTCGTCTAAATCTATGTCATCACCAATACTGGAATGTCCAACATCCATTTGCTGTTGATGACTATAGATGTATTTGTTGGGGGCTTTATTGGTAGTTTTTGATTTGTTTTGAAGATTTCTCTTTCTTGACTTTGGGTTTGTCATCACTTCTTCCAATAATTCTTTCAAGCTATTTGATGCATTTGGAATTTGTAACATTGAACAACTTAACAAATTAGCAGTAACTGCAATTAGTGAGGTGGGAACAGATAGGAAATATTTATCGTATAATGACAATTCACAAAGAAATCTACCTACGGCAGTTACAGCAGAAAGCATACCAGATTTTCTACTAGGATTGGCGGTGGTGGCGCTGCTATGAACGGTAGCATTATTATATGGGAATTGAGGAGTCATATGGTTTTCAATGTCGTAATTAGCTAAATTATTCAGTTTGATTGCCAATTGTAGACAATCTTCTAAAGTGGGATGACCAATAGACCAATTCAAAGTACTTAAGATATGCATTTCCATTTGAATAAACATCTCTTCGTCGTAAGCATTACGACACATTATAGTCAATTCTTTCAAAGTGGGCACTCTCAGTTTTTTATCTTCATATTTACTGGCAATCCACAAGGCAGTGCAACCGACCAATTGATAATGACGCTTGAAGACAATTCTTTTGGCACAATATCTGTCAATGAGATTGAGACACAAGAATAATGTAGTTGATTGTAATTTGAATGAAGAATGTAACTCAATTAAAAAATCCAATAAGAATGGACGCATGAACCATTGGATTTCTGGTTGTAACTCAATCATGGCAGGATTTACAGCAGTTGTTGATTCCAAGTTTGATAAGCATGAAACTATATCCAGAGAGTATTCTTCAATTAATTTGCTATTGGAATGTGATTCTGATGATTCAAGCATGATGTTGTAAGGTCTTCTCTTGATGTGATGAGGAGGGCCATATTTGGGTTTTGGGTGTTGTTGGTGATGTTGAAGTGGTAATGACATTATTGATTATGCAAATATATATGATTTTTAAAAATGAAAATTAAAATGAAAATGCAAATGAAAAGGTATTAAAGAAGAACTAAAAAAAAAAGCAGATAGGAGGAATTAAAATCAAATCAAATGTAGTGTAATTGGGGGGTATTAGAATGACGAGTCAGTTGGTATCCAAGACGGAAGGGCAAGGCAAGGAAATGAGTGTAAACCAGGTTGGTTGGGAAGGAAGGGAGGGGGGAGTAAAACGAATGACAAGGAAAGAAAGAACAGAGACAACAGATAGGGTGAGTGACTGTTGTATGTTGTATATAGTGGTTGCTAATAAACGACTGGTTGTCAAAAAAAAAAAAACCAGAAACCAGAGAAAGATTGGAGGTTAAATATATTTGTAATAGTCAAAGAAATTGTCAGAAGTTACTATGTATATGCATGTCTATAAGGCTAAATATTTACTGTAGGCATATATTATCTCCTTTTACTGTTATTACTATTCCCCGTCAAGTAGAAAAATTTTATTTGTTGTGTTGTTGTTTATATTTGAAAGGGGGAGGGAGCGACCTAACAAAGCCAACTTCACACCCAAAAAAGACACAACACCACGACGCACAAAATAAAAAAAATTTACGCGAAAAAAACAGGAAAAATTCGCGACATTAATTTTGCAACCCGTACTTAACTTAACTTAACTTAACTTAACGTTTTGACTTTTTTTATCTCTTCGATGGTGGGTGGGAAAATGTCGTTTTGGTTGTCGTGAATTTTGTGGAATTTTAATTTCGCATTTAATTAAAAACACCAAGTAATACAATAAATATTGCCAGACAGACGATTACATGGTGCTAATTCTGATTCTACAACGCCAATTTAAACACTAATGCATACAAACACACGCATCGCTTTAATTGTCTAGCCGTCTTGCACCCACCACTAAAACACGTTATATCACTTTCTTTCTTTTTTCTATTAATAAACTTTTTCTGTTAATTCAGATAAATTCATGTTCGATGTACCAGAGAGGCCAAAAATACCTAGTCCGGCGTTATTGCATCAAGTCATACACCCACCCCTTTCACTACACCCACACAATGACAGGGATCTTCTCTGATCGTCTTCTCCTGACACAGACTACGATCACCACACTTTAAAAACGTAATTGAAAATAATGATCAAACAGCAAGAATACAACATTGGATCTTGTTACAATATGATGTCAAAGTTTCAAATTCGATAACCTTGTATCCGCTGTTGTCCTTGCGATTCGAGATCAACTGAATTTCAAGATAGTTCAAAAAAAAAGTATTATTTTTTTTTTGAGTATTTGTTTCATACAGCAATTATTAACTGCAAACAGAGAAACTATATTTAATGGGGAAAGATAGCAACAGGAATGGGGGGACAGGTATGGTCTAAAAAGGGGGTCATTTGATTTTTCATTAACCACAAGGTGGTATAGGCTCATGTTGTTATCCGTCTCCTTTTCTTCCCGGTAGCTTTGTTGGCACCACCGCGGCCCTATTGCCTGTGTCGGCCGAATGCTCGTTTGAGACAAAGAAAACACACATAGTAAAATAATCTCCAGCATCTAAGATCTGAAATTTTCAACAAGGCACAATGCAACTAAACAATGTGTCACGTGGTAAAAATATGTTTACCACACAAACTTTTCAAAATTTGGCTTGCTACTGTGCACAATCACGTCCTATATGATTTAAACCTCTCATCACTTTATTAATACCCTTTTATCCTTTCCCGCTCCTTCTCGTACATTTATCATAACCTTAATGCTAATGTCTCTCCTTCTAGTTCATTATTCACGAATATATACTCCCCTACATACTTTGTTGTAACTTTCTTACAACACAACACACACTCCCCCTCTCCTTTCAATAAACACTAAAATATGATAAGATTTCATCTTCAAGAAGATGGCAAGTGATACAGTATTCAATTAAAAAACTAAAAATAGAGTGCAATACAATCTCATCAACAATTTGGTTATATTGCCATTGTCACATATATAACAGACGCTCATTACATCTACATAGTGCATAATACTCATCATGCGAACATTGCTTGTTGTTCATTTGTCGTTCTATGCGTCTTCATTTCATTTCGTCTAACCTTCACCATCCAATTCACACTCTCCATATCCCGTTTGTCACGCCCCCGCCCTTTTACACAAAAAAGAAATTATGGAAAGGGGTATCATTGGCCCCCACCATTTTGTGCTTGACAATTACAACCAACCTGCTCCGAAAAGGGTGAAATAAAAATGCAAGAAAAAAATAGAATTTTGAATATTATCTTTTTTTTTTCTCGCGGTGTAGATAACGCGTAGGGGGGTACGTACACGCGTCAGGAATATACTGGCACTGGCACACATTGTTTTTGATCAACCTTTTGCAATTCCTTTATAATCAACAAACTCTGTCTCCGTCGTTACGTTTCTCCTGTATTAAAGGAGAGTTTTACACCGCATACGAATATATACACATATATATTGGAGGATTATCTCGCATGTCAAGCAATGTATCAACAACCTACACACGCGCATTTCTATAACCAGATTTTATATAATATTAGAATATCAAACAAAAGATCAACATATACATGATATCATCTAGTATGCTCCTCTACCCCTTCCACCTTGTGGTGGACCTTGTGGTTGATCTTGTTCATCGTTTCTGATCGTTTCATCGACCGACAACAACAAAGTAGCTGCTTCACAAGCAGAGCTAATGGCATTGATTTTGACTAATGCGGGTTCCCAGATAAAACTCTTGTAATTGTCACCAATATTCTCCAATTGGAAATCTATACCATACCACATGTCACCTTTTGCATGATGACTTCTTAATCGATTTAATAATTCAATGCTATCAAATCCAGCATTCTCACACAATTGCTTTGGAATGATTTCCAATGCCTTGGCAAATCCAGAAATAATCAACTGTTGCTTTCCACTGATTGTTTTGGAATAATCTCGTAAATATTTTGATAATTCCATCTCTATGGCTCCGCCACCAGCGACAACTTGATGATGTTTAATGGCACGTTTGACAATCATAATAGCATCATGCAATGATCTTTCAACTTCTGCAATCACTTGTTCTGCCCCACCCCTCAATATCAACGTACACGTCTTGGTCTTTGGACATCCTTCAAAAATATTGAATCTTTCATTCCCAATTTGGATTTCTTCAAATTTGGAACAAGTACCGAGATCTTTCTCAGTCAAGTTTGAACAAGTAGATTGAATATCACCACCAACAGCTTGAATGACTCTATCCATATCATCACTGCTGACTCGACCAGCACAGAAGATTTTTCTATCCGCAAAAAATTGGGTTGCTAAATCTCCAATAGGCAATTTGGATAACACAATATTGGCACCGGTTTTAACAATCGATTCTAACTTGTTGAAAATTATTTTCCATTCAGCATCTACTATTTCTTGATAACTTTTCACTTGATCAATTCTGATTTCAGCATTATCTTTTTCTGCCTTCAATTCCAATTCCACATTAAGACACAAAATCTTAGGATTCTCAAAATATTTAGGCTGTTGTTCAAATCCGGCATATGAGAAGGTCTTCTTAAACGCAACCCCATCAATAAACAAGGAATCTTCTAATGAACCACCAGGAACCTTCTTGATACCAATCAAATTTTCATTCAACTCATCACGATCCAAACTCAACACGGCATCAACTACCATCTTGGTGAAGAACTTTGAGTTTGCCTTGATCAATTTTGATGACATGGCTGTGGTGGCACATTTTTCCAATAAATGTCTAAACTCTTCTGGGTTGGTACTATCAATCTCGACAGCGATATCGTTAATTTTCTCAATACACAATTGACACGCCTTACGATACCCTTTTATTATCAAATTGCAATTGATCCCATCTTCAATAAATGTTTTGGCTTCTTTCAACAATTCCCCAGCCAATACAGTTACAGACGTGGTTCCATCTCCGACTTCAGCATCCTGGGATCGTGAGATGTCAACCAACATCTGTGCTGCAGGATGAACAATATCCAACAATTTCAAAATCGTGGCCCCGTCATTGGAAATTGTTGTCTTGCCATTGGAACCAACGATCAAAATATCGGAACCAAAGGGACCTAATGTCGGTTTCAAAGTTTCTTGAATTGCTAAACATGCATTTATGTTGGTGAGAATCTGGCCAGTTCCCTGGGATGAATCGGTTCCTTCTTTCAATACAACAATTGTTGGTGTCTGATTTGAGAATGCCATCGTTTGGTTAATAAATGAACAGTAGGGATGGGTCTAAAATGGTGGGATTAGTTTTCTGGTGTTGCCCTTCCTTCCTTTTTTTTCGTTTAGTTTGATTTGGTTCCACGGAACATCAAAGAATTTCGTGCAGAAAATTTTTTTTTATTTTTCCTTTGAGGACGATTGGGTCATTCACACGACCATGTTGCCAAAACTTTCTGTTCAACCCTACTGAAAATTTTTCTTTCTAAAGGAACAAAACCACCAATCCTATCTACGAATAACCCCAAGAACCAGCGATGTTCCCGGTCATACGCAAACGATTAGTGCCCAACAATGCATCGTTGATATCATCAAGAACAAAAGCTACGGCAAACGCAAACAAATTACCGGCATCTCGAAATTCATCTGTTGGTCCACTTAACAATGTAATTTTATCCAACCGTCGAGTAATGAGAAAGATCAAACAGGGACATGCAAGACCGGCCATATTCTACCAATTCGACACATTGGTCGAGTTAAGTGATGGTAGTGTGATAAAACGTAGATCACAGGCTCCGAAGGACGAAATCAGAATGATTAATGACCAGCGTAACAATATTACGTGGAATCCATCTCGTTTGGATTTAGATACTTCCGATTTGACGAATACTGGTAAGATCGGTAAGTTTAAGAACAAGTTTGCTTATTCATTTGAAGGTGAATCAGGAGAAAAAACTGAAGTGGAATTGGAGGGTACGCTGGCACAAGAGGAGATGAGTCCTGAAGAAGAAGAGGCTATAAGGGCTAAACAAAGAGAGATCAAATTGGCAAAGGACAACGAGTTGTTTGAGTTGATGGGCGAGAATGCAGAGGAGATAGTCGGTGGTGGAAAGTTGTATGATAAGAGGGCAGACAAGAAGAGATTCAAATAAGTTGGTAGTCCCTGTCCCTGTCTCCTCGAATTATTTTTAGAAAATCTTGTATATACACATGTATTTAATGGTACGTTCTATTTTCAGAATTTAATTTTAGGACTAATAATTTTCGAAAGAAACGAACTCTCTGGATCGTGACATTTTGCTAATGCTAATATGCTTTTGACATCCCACCCAAGTCTTCTGAATTCTTCAAATGACCAAGTAAAACACTGTGTGTTTCTGTCGTTTATTGATTGTATGAACATGCTCTGCACAATTTTAATCATTGAAGATTTTGCAGTGATTTTCAAGTAACCATTAAACCAATTAGGAATGTTGTGATACCTGTCCAATATATCATTCACATCTAAATCATCTAAGGATGGAGTATAATTATTAAGACTATTCGATAATTTCAACACTTTAGCGTATAGCCTAATTGCATGCCCGGTCTTATGTTTAGAAACATACAGTATCAATTCAACAGTTAAATTTTCATGAAATTCTTCATCGTTCGGATTCTCGTTTAATCGAGATCGCAAATCGGTCCAAAATATTGACCCCACCTCATCATGTTTATTTGCATCATCATACAAAAAGTATTTGAAGACCTTTAAGTAACCCAATTTACAATCAAAATAGGACATATTCTCGATCAATTTCAAGCAATTTGCAACTTTTCTCTGGTCCAACATCTTTGCAATGATTATTTCGATCTCATTCTTGTTCAATGTACCATTTTCACCGTATATTTTTTGAAGTGTCTTGTTTGTATTGACTTCATCGTCGAGATGCAAATAACCCATAAAAATCTCACTCAAATTCGACCGTTTCAATAGGTTTGGAAATGTTTCAAGTATTGTTTCCTCGAATGCAGTCTTGTTTTTCTTTATCGCACTATAGTATCTGAATTTGTAAGTTATCATCTTCTCGTGGCTTGCAAACTCGGCCAAATTCATAATCCGTTCAATATCATTGCTGAATTTTCCATTTGAATTAAACAATTTAAACATATCTATCAATGACTCTATTAGTTTGTTCTTTTCACCGTCGGTTAGTCTAAAAACGTCTAAAAACGGATAATTTTCATGCCAAATTTCATAACATTTGAAACTATTCAAGTTAATTATGTTTACTCGTAAAATTCTTAAAATAATGCCCAAATGTCCTTTCCAATACTCATTTCCTGCCATTTCTTCTAATTTCCCATTTTTCATCAACTCATTATACAAGTAATTTGCCAAATAACTACCATGCTTCAAATTACTTGTCAATATCGTCATAATCTTGACAATTTCTGTATTCTCAAAATTCACCAAGTTGTAATGGTTCACAAGCTGTAGAATTCCGTAATGAACCAGGGGAGTTTCATCTTTGACTTGATTCATTTCAATCAGTGTTATCAACATTTGGATCGTCTTGTAGCTTACAGTTTCCCCACGGGCAATAAACTTTATCATACACTGAATAGTCAAACTGAATTTATTCTCATTAATTAGCCTTATTAACAATGTAGTGATATCTGTTGGCAAGGTTTCCAAAAGTCTTAACTTATCCAATGTTTGAAAATCTTGAACAAGTATTAAATCACAAATGTCACGATATATATATTCTTTTGGGACTTTCTTTAAAATTGACTCACACAGCGATAAATCGTAATCAACAAGTTCTTTTAAAAAATTACTATCTTGTGATATATAAATATTGTTAAGATTTTTCGAGATTGCATTATTGCTCGCTAGTTGTTTTATATAACTTATTCGCGATTCAGCTGACAGGTAATTCTCTGTATTGAAAGTTCTCCTAGTTCGTAAATGGTGAATCTTCGATGAAGGGGTGAGTAGCCGTCGTATTATTGGCGCTGTGTGTCTTGTTATATTGACCATTACTCATGCATTAAACAGATCCACACTGGTCTTCTTCTCCCAAGATCAATAATTAGGAAAAAAAAAACCTCCAACGGTTCAATGACATCAAAAAAAAACGTGATCCTTGCGCTACCACCTGTCAAATGCTCACACATACAAATTACGTTTGCAATTTATTTTACAAGGTAACACTAATACAGATGCAGTACGTACATTTATACTTTTCTACTAGTCTTGCACACTTTTTCCACAATTGTATACTTCTGCTCTAAAATACAATAATCTTCCTTAACGAGTACTGCACTTCATCTATTTCATTAGTATTATCCCTGGCTGGACAGGGAGCTTGGTTATCCGTTCACTCGCACCATATTCAATCTCTACTATTCACTTCAACAAATAGTGCAATCTCCAAGACCAAACCCGTACATCACCTTCTCCACATGTTTTTTGATAATGGGCCAATCTTGTCTTCTCTGGACAAATTCATAGATTTCTTCTTGACTAAAAATTCCATTGAATTTGGACAAATCACTAACCAATTTCCCAATAGATTTAGAGTCATCACCACTAATTAAATAAATGTTTCCAATTTTAATTAACGCTTGGTATAAAGGTAGTACCAATCGTTTGTTTGTCTTTATATTGTCGTTGATAAACTTGAAGTATAAATTCAAATCAGATATCAATTTTGTTGCTCCCGTCACGGATATTGTTTTAGTCTTCAATAACTTAACAATTATTTGAAAGAATCTTTCAGCTATCTCTTGCTGAAAAACATCCACTATTGATTTATCAGTACTATCAACTAACAAATTCATATTTTGCTCTAAAATTTCAATGGCGCTATTTGCTGCTTCCGTGGGCCCAATACCCGTGTTTTGTTGTTGATCTATGTTACTTGGATTGTAATCTGTATCCGACAAATGATCCCGGTAAATTGTTTCCACTTGATGAACTAATAGTTCAATACCTGTATTTAATCCATCGGCGACATATTTATCAACAAGGCCCTCTATTTTCTTCTTATTTTGCAAAGCAGGATTCATAATAGAATTTTCATTTCTTTGCTGCAAATTTTGTTGGATTTCTTCTTTGTAAAAAATGTCAATCATTTGAATAATTATATCGGCCATGTTTATTAAATTGAAAAATAAAACCAACGGTTCGGCAAAAATTTCATTGTGCGACTCGGTATATGTACTTGAATTTGGGTTGTAGGTTTGCAAATAAGTTAAAGCTCTTTCAAAACCCGGGTGCAAGTGATCCAAATTAATCAAATCTAATGCATCAATAAATATAAATTGAATAGACTGAAAAATATCTTCACGCAATGAAGATATTGAAAATTTTTGAAATTTCAATAATCGGTTTATGGAAATCTTACTATCATTTAACGTCTCCACGATTAGTTCAGGACTAAAAATTTTGTCTAATGTTTTTATATTCTCTGATAAAATTTTTGCTTTTGCTTGGATCTCCGAATATTTTTGATCTTGGTCCTCCTGGGACTCTGTGAAGTTATTGCCATTGCTCTTATTCTTCGATGAAGATGTGCTTATGGTGAACACATTTTTAAAACTAGTTAAAAAATCATTCTTGGTTTCAGTAATAACTTGATTAAGAATTTTTTGAGTAGTTTCTTGTTCTCTCTTGGATATATTTTCTTTCCAGTTGATCAATTTGTTCTTCGTCACAATTTTAAAAGAAGACTCCTCTTCCCTCATGTATTCAGCAGCAAAGGATTCAAACAGCATATCAATCAATTCAATAACCAATTGGTGGTACGTATTACCAAGGTTTGTCGAAGTTTTTAATTTATCTATGAAATCAGTGGTTAATTTTTCATAAATCACCGGCACAGTGGTATAATACAAACCAAAATGTTTCAGTGACTCAATCAATAGCATCACCAACTCATTTAATTGATTGGAGATTAACTCCTCGCACACCTTATACATCATGGGGATTTGCTGTGGGAAAATTAAATCAATGATATGACTTTGTTGGTTGAACACCAAGGCCGTGCCAGTAATTAATGTATCTATAGCTGTCAAATCAATCAGACCATCATGAAAATATTTATCTTGATTGAATGTCTCTAGGTTAAATAATTCAATATTCTCGTCGAAAATGCTCTTTTGTAAAAAAAAGTCAATCAAGGTCTGTTGGTTGTTATTTAGACTAATTAAAATGGTAATAAACTGTCTAGTCTTTTCATAATCTTCAATGTCAAAATGAATTTCCAACTCTCTCAATAATGCATTTTCTAAAATTTCAAATAATTCCACAATTTTTTCATTTACTTTGGTCCTTGAGTATTCAATGTAATCGATTTTATTAAGTTTACTTAGATTTTTCAAAATCTTCACTTGGTCTTCAGGAGTTTGGAAAATCTTGAAAATTTTCAATCTATTATAATTTGTTTGAATTAATAAATCGTTGTAATATTCACTTAAACATTTGTAGATCTTCAACACTTGATATTTAGCATTTCTTGAAGACTGATAAACATAATCAACACACGTCAACGGATTGTTCAAATATGTTCCCTGGTTTTTGTGTTTCTTAATATCTTCCTTAGTTAACTGTTCAGCTTCATTCCATACTTTCATTTCTTTCAACTTGGACACCCATAGTTGTGATTCATTCACTGCCACATATGTGTTGTGGGATACTTGAGAAAATGATAATAAATCTTGAATCGGTAGATACTTGGATATGCTACGAGCTATAGGTAATGGCATAACATCCTTGTTATACACATCGATGTCAGAATTCCATACAACTTGAGCCATGAGGTAGTCTTGTTGTGTGATGCACTTTCGTGGTGGTGGTTTTCGAGCATTTCTGAGAGACATTCAACACATGAAACCACCAATATTCGCACATTTATGTGCAGGAGACACAACAAATGAGTACATAAAATCTCTTCGGAAAAGACATCGCGCTCCACAAAAATACAAATTTCGCTACCCCGATGGAAAAAATGTCGCCCACTAAAAAATCAGAGTTCGCACAAGGTACAAGTCGCCCTCTCAAAATTCAAACTTCGTCCCACGAATTTTCAAATTTCGCAGCACCCATGGAACAAAAGTCGTCCTAGACAAATAAAAAATTCGCACCAGTGAAGGAGAAAACTTCGCGCCAGGAGCGGTATAGACGTTCGCTGTGCGATTGAGAAAAGTTCGTTCCCACCTTCATATTTGATCGTCCGTAGAGACTCAAGATTTCGTCATCTAATAAATAATGATTCGTCCTCTGCAAACACGACGGATTTTTGAAGACATACAAGTATACTAGGTTCAATACACATTTCTGAAGGATACTATGGACCTCTCAATAGAATTTTTGTCTCTCGTCTTTGAGTAGTTGCATGACGAAAAGTTGGTAATAGAGAGCGAACTTTAGAGTATGGCAGGGCGAACTTTTTGGATTCAACGAGCGAATATTATAGCACGATTTCGCGAACGTTCTAACCAGGGAGTACCACGAACTTTGAATTTTCTTCAAGCGACTTTATTGGCTTGGCCCAGTACGAAATTTAACAATCTCTCGGGCGAAGTTTGTATTTGCTCGTGACGACTTTATTATCTACACCATGGCGAAATTAAAATTTTTGTGAGGCGAACTTTATGTTACTACCATTGCGAATTTTGTATTTTTGTAGAGCGACTTTTATTCTGTGGGAGGCGCGAAGTCTTATCCGAAAACACTGTACATTTGAACTTCTAGTTTTATTTTATGTATCCGATGCTCATCTAATAAATTTGGTAAGAAGAAAAAAAAATTTCAAGAGCACAAGCACCATTTCAACTCCAAAAAACAATTCAACCCAAAATGGACGGCTTGAAAACTACATATACCAATTCTGATATCGAGCCTATTTATATCGGAGGTACAAGTGCCACCATATCTACATCTGATAGCGAATTATTAGCTACGCCCTTAAACGAAGATGTCGTAGTTACCAATTTGCATACGAATGAAGTAGTTTATAAAATCCCTGGAGATGGCGAACTAATCACTAATTTAATAATGACGCCTAATGGTTCGTACCTAGCTATAGTTTCCCAATCCCAATTATTAAGAATTTTTGATTTGGAGCGAGGCATAGTTGTCAAGAGTTTTAGATTGCCATCACCGGTTTATATTTCTAGTGTTGATGCTACGTCAAGTCTATTTGCATTTGGTGGATCAGATGGGGTTATTACAGTCTGGGACATTGAAAATGGATATGTCACTCATTCATTGAAGGGGCACGGCACAACTATTTGTTCGGTTAGTTTTCATGGTGAGTTGAATTCACAGGATTGGAGATTGGCAAGTGGTGATACAATGGGGACGGTGAAGATCTGGGATTTGGTCAAAAGAAGATGCATACATACATTAAAGGACCATAACACTGCGGTCAGAGGCGTTGACTTTGATAAAGACGGGGAATTGTTTATTTCAGGTGGTAGAGATAATGTTGTTATTATTTACAATGCCGTGAAGAATTTCAAGACTATAAATACGTTCCCAATAAATGAACAGATCGAAGCTGCTGGATTTGTTAGTTTGGCTGATGATAGACAGTATTTTTATACTGCGGGACTGGAAAATGTTTTGAAAGTATGGGATATCAAATCTGGAGATTTGATTGGGAGGTCGCCGACTCCATTACAAACAAACGAGGAGTTGTTAATTATTGACGTGATTAAATTGTTTGATAACAACTTGTATTTGGTGATCAGTGATCAAACATTAATAGAGTTAGATTTGCAAGATGTATTCCCAGAACAACTACAGGAAATTATTGAGTTTCCAATAGTTAAACGAATCGCAGGTAATCAAGGTATCATAGCCGACATCAAGTACGTTGGACCTGAGTTTAACTTGTTAGCAATGGCTACAAATTCTCCAGCATTAAGAATTAT
This sequence comes from Candida gigantensis, assembly GCA_030557085.1. Taxonomy (NCBI): domain Eukaryota; kingdom Fungi; phylum Ascomycota; class Pichiomycetes; order Serinales; family Debaryomycetaceae; genus Candida; species Candida gigantensis. The sequence goes on from JAKTVG010000334.1 coordinate 94,568, forward strand.
TGATCCTACCAAACCATTAGAATTGAAAATATACGAGGGTCACACAGATATTCTTAATGCAGTTGATGTTTCGAGTGACGGGAGATGGATTGCCACTGCATCTAAAGATAACGAGGCAAGATTATGGCATTGGAATGACGAGATACACGATTTCGAGGCGTTTTCTAGATTCCAAGGTCATGCTGGGTCGGTAACTGCTATAAGTTTATCGAAATCTCAAGATAATGGAGAAACTCCAAGATTTTTAATTACTGGATCTAGTGATTTGACGATTAAAAAATGGAGAATACCAAGCTCCCCGGGTACCATTGTAAAGACTTCAGAATATACTAGACGTGCACATGATAAAGATATCAATGCTATTGATGTATCCCCTAATGATGAATTTTTCGCTACTGCATCTTACGATAAATTAGGTAAAGTATGGCAAGTTGAAAATGGTGAAACAATTGGGGTTTTAAAAGGTCATAAACGAGGACTATGGGATATTAATTTTTATAAATTTGATAAATTGATCGTTACTGGAAGTGGGGATAAGACCGTTAAAGTTTGGTCATTGTTAGATTTCAGCTGTAAGAAGACATTAGAAGGGCACACCAATTCGATTCAGCGTGTCAAATTTTTCAATCAACAACCACAACATCCTCAGTTACTCTCCTGTGGTGCCGACGGATTGGTCAAGTTATGGGATTATAAACAAGGAGAAATTATAAAGTCTTTGGATAATCATGATCAACGTATATGGGCCATGGATTTGAAAGATGATGGGGAATTTTTTATTACTGCAGATGCAGATGGTAAATTGAGTTTATGGACAGATAATACAGAAGAGGAAGTTAAATTAAAGGAACAAATAGCTAAAGATAAAATTGAGCAAGAACAAAGCTTGAGTAATTTCATCAAGAACAAAGATTGGAGTAATGCATTTTTGTTGGCGTTAACGTTAGATCATTCCATGAGATTATATAATGTTATTAAGGCAAGTATTGAGGCAAACGATGACAAAGAATCTACAATTGGGTCATTTGAATTGGAACATACAATAGGTGTATTAGATAATGACCAATTGATTAAATTGTTCAAAAAGATTCGTGATTGGAACATCAACTTTAAGTTTTTCGAAATCAGTCAAAAATTATTAAATGTATTATTAAATAAATTTGGAGTGGATAAATTGATTGAGATCCCAGGGTTGATGAAAATTATGGAAAGTATTATACCTTATAACGAACGTCATTATAATAGAATTGATGAAATGGTTGAACAGACGTATGTGTTGGATTACACTATTGAACAGATGAATAAATTGATAGCGTAGAGTTATTATATATGTCTATAGAGAGAGTTGAAAAAGGGTCTCTTCTTTTTTTTCTTTTTTTTTTAATAATACAGAAGTGTTGCAAGAAAACTAAAACATTGATTATACAATTATCAAATCACACATAATGGTTTATACCGCTGAACAAATAAGACACAGACAACGCTTGAAAAGAGGGATTAGTTTAAATTTGTTGATTGCTGGAGTAAATGATTTGGGTAAGAAAACGTTTGTTAATACGTTGATTAACCAACCACATTACCAAATCAACCAACCTGCTCCTCCCCCTCCCGCATCACTACAATTACATTCAGGTGGATTAGAATCAAGTGCTAGTAATGGATCCACGGATATTTCCGATTCTAACGAGTTCTCCATAGAAACAAACTCGTTTGGTATGTCCAATGCAATAATTTTTGTTTCTTTTGTTTTTTTTTTTTTTTTTGCAACACACTTACTAACAACTCAGAGTATTGTCCTGATTCGATACCTATCAAGTTGAGGATATCAGTGACTCATAATTTTGGATTCAATTGTCACGATGATTCTCATGGTGCAACATTGTTATCATTTATTGAGAATAAGCACCGTTCAATATTACATGAAGAGTTAAAAATCAATCGAAACCCGAACTTACAGGATAATAGACTTCATCTTGGGTTGTACTTCATAAGTGCAAATATCAAAGGGTGAGTAACAACAATGCCAATGCTTTGAAGCTTTGAGGGAATTACTAACTTGAGTCTCTATAGGTTGTCGCAGTTTGATATTTCTATGATGTCGATGATTTGTCATCGAATTAATTTGTTGCCCATTATTGCTAAAAGAGATGGTTTGACCGATTCCGAATTGATTCAATGTAAACAGTCGATAATTAGAGATATTACTCAACATAGCATTAAAATCTTTAATTTTTCCCCTCATTTGTTGGAAGAAGAAGAAGAAGAAGAAGTAGGTGGTGAGGAAGATGAGGATGAAGAGCTGTTATTTTGTAAAGAAGATGATTTAACTAAATTAATTCCATTTTCGATAATTGGATCAAATACAATTGGTGAAACTAGGGTATCGGGAATTACTAGAACGACTAAATGGGGATCAATAAATATCGAAGATGAAAGTATTTGCGATTTTAAGATTTTGAAAAATGTAATTTTCGAATCACATTTACAAGAGTTCAAAGATGTTACTGTTGAGAAAATATATGAAAATTTTAGGTGTGAACAATTGATCAAAGAAGAAAAACCAGATCAATGAACTAATCCCCCAATTCCTATAATAAAATGCTGTTTTTTGTTAGTTTTCTTTGTTAGTTTTTATAATTTTATATTAATTATTGTCCCACCGCCTAGTTTTATTAAAAATATTTATCTCGTTTCTCTCAGTCTATTAACACTATTTTAAATGATATCGCCATTTTTGAAATGTTTACCATTGACAAATTCTAAACCTTCACCACCATAACTGGTAGTACTGTTAACTTCTACAAATCCATCATCCTCTCCAATAACAGCTCCATTTTTCTTGGCCCATCTCGTACCTCTTTCAAGGTAATGGTTTCTGCAAGTAGTTGGAGTATCATTTTTAGCACCATCGGCATTTTTCAAAGGTGAGAATTCTTCCAAACGGTCAACTTCCAAACATCCAAATTTGTTCAATTCAACAGAAGGAAACACATCAAAGATGAATTGTTCCAATTTGATCCCATTCGGTTCTGTTGGTTTATAGAATTCACCTGTGCTTAACTCCAAACTTGGAATCTTCTTCTTAGCAATGTGGAAAGGTAAAAATTCTTGAGATGAAATCCATTTAGGGATCATTTTATTTAAAAAGTCGACAGAATAGTAATGATTGACAATATTTGCTGCTCTTAGGAACAATTTCGAAGAATCTTGTGGATCTTTTTTGTTTGCCAACTCTTCAGAAATCTCACTATATTCAATAACACAAGGTCTTTGAATATCTTCATCCAAAACAATTAAACCGACACTTTCGCTAGCATCTCTTTTTCTGACTACTTTGGTGGCCAAATCAAATTGTTTATCAATGGCAAATCCAATGAATATAGGGTCCGCCACTTTGACCAAACAATTATCAACACAATACATGTGGATGTGTTTGATGTTCTTATTGTTTAAATCGTCTAGTATGCCGTTATCTTTTAATGCCTTGTACAATCCACCATTTCCATCTGGGGATTCACAAATGGAGTTTTTAGATTCCAACAAGATTTGATCACCTTTTAAATTGAAACATGGTAAAGTACCTTGATTGAAGAGAATAACTTGTTTGGCAGTCAATCCAAAATACTTATTCTCAACAAAGAATTTTTCAGTAGCGTTTCTAGTTGGTCCACTTGTCATAATGTACCAATTTATAACTGGTTTTTCCTTCAAACTAAATTTTGATTGGGTGATTTGTTCTAATTTCAAAATTTTTTCTGCTTGAATTTGGAATAATGATTTCCCAGATGGTAAATCAATGTTAAAACATCCCTTTGGTGCACTTGAACCCAATCTAGTACCTTGTCCACCAGCCATCAATAAAACAGCAACTTCGCCATTAGCAATGGCTTGGAAACCCAAGTCAGACCAATGAGTCGAAATGTCTTGAGGCAAATCTAAGGTGGATGCAGTTTGTTCGTTTGGTAATTGTGTGAAATTTTTGGATGCTGAGTTATCTTTGGAGAATTGTATGGCTTGTTTAACAGTGGAGATCAATTTTTCTGGTTCATCAATGGTTGCTAATTGATCAATCAACGCTTGTTGTTGTTCTATGTTTAAAGTGTCATAATATTTGAATAGTTGATCCTGATGAGCACGTTTGAACGAATCAATAATTGGTTGCTGTGATTTCACTGTCATTATGTTGGCCGTAGTACTAAAGTGAAAAAAATAAATCGTCTGGGAATGTGTAGTTTCTAAGTAAATTATTTTTACTCTTTTCACCAAAATTTTCGAAAGAAATAGGGAATAGAAAGTGATATATATAGTTCGTTGACGTGGGTTAAGAAATTGATAATTTGGATTGCGTAATCCTCTCTCTCTTGCTATTTAGAAGAAAATTTTCTCTCTGTTCTATTTATTTTTGTTTTCAATTAGGCACTGCAAATCAAATTTCTTTTTTTTTATTGTGCTATTTTTAAACTCGGTAACTGAAAAAACGAAAAAAAAAAAAAAAAAAATTGCTTTGTGATCAATCTACACGACTGCAAAAAGTGTGACGATGATGATGTCAGCAATATACTTTCCAATGTTGGTACTCTTGAAACACACGTGTGAAATCAATCTTGATTTCCAACAGGTCCCCACTGCCAAGGAACAACGCGTATCGAGATGGAAGACGGAAAGAAGTAAAAATAGGACGAGGGTGACCCCTGCTAAACGCATGAACACGCACGTACTGAACGGTTAACAGGGAGGCGTAGCATAATAAAAAATATTCATGCAACACCGACACGTAATATACAAACATTTTTAATCTATGTAGAAATTAAAATATTCTGGTTTAAAAGAAAAGAAGCATTAATAGAACCCTGTATTCTTGGTCTTCTAGTGCTAAGCTTCTGGTTTCCTCTTCTTCCATTTTTAATAGAACCCTCTAACAACCAAGTTGATTCTGTGTCGCTATACATCACAAAAGTTTTCGGCTGGCGCAATATTATTGGTGCAGAATTTCATATTTCCAAAGTTGGTAAATTTAGATGCAGCAGTCTTTAGTCTAATAAAGTGTTTGTTGACCTTGGTCTAGACTCGCTTCAAAATCTTCTATTTACAACTGGTCTACTTTTCTTTAAAGTACAAATCCTGAAAATTATCTTTGCACCAATTTATGCTTTTGCTTGTCTATAGTAAGTAGAAAAGAGACGTCTTGATTATTTCTGTCTTGTTTTTATTTGGTAGAAATTTTGCAGAATAATTAGGTGAAAAGTTGGGCACTGATGTAGTCTACAAAACATCGCTACCATATAAAAATACTCCACCAAATAATCCCACAAGTCATAAATTGATTGATCATTCCTTCATTTAACACCTACACATTGACAGACCAGACAACTAGTTCTTCTTCTGCTTCTTTCTTTTAGGAGCTTTAGGAATCGATAGTAAATCTGGTCTCCTTTCTAAAATTAGTCTATCCAAATCCTTATCATCAAAGTCAGCGTCTACATTAGCTAGCTTGCTATCCCTTTTAATCTGATATGACTTCAAAGACCACGCACCTTTTTCTAACTCATTCATTGTAAGCTTTGGATTCTGATCCAATATTTCAAAATAAACAGGCAACAATTCCTCGGTATACTCTTTAATCGAATATTTAATCTTCTCATCAGGTCTAAAACTCTCCAAAAAATAAAACATAAAGCTTTCCTCACTAAAATAAGGTGGTGCCAAATAAGGATTTATTTTAATTAAAAGACTACCCAAAAGACTAGCAGTGGCTGGTCCAACACCTTTCAATTCACATAATACGTCAAAACTGTCCCGTACAGCCGTGATATATTCAACCTTCTGTTGGTCAGTTGCCTTTTCCCAAAAGTCTTCCAATGTGATTTTTTCATCTTTCTGTACTTTGAAATAATCCAACAAGATTTGATATCCTCTTTTAGTGGTTTCTTCCACAACGTCTTCTTCATTGGATTTAATTAGTTTGGGTAACATGGGTCTGAATTTCCCCTTTGCTAATTTATGATCATTTAAATTGATCAATTCCTCCTTCGTGATCCACGTGGATCCATCAGTTTCCTTATACCGTTCCAATAATGTTTCTGGTAAATCTTGATTTTTCCAATGATCCAATTGCCCAAATGTTTTGGTTCCCTTTGCGTATTTTTTAGATATTTGATCAGATAATTCTTTGATTATGTCATTGTATAGTTGCCCACTGGCTTTCACTACATGATCTATTTTAATGGACATTGTAAATGAAGAGATACTGTGAGAAATCCTGGTAAAGGAAATAGTTAATTTCAGGGGTTGGAGTGTTCTATTTTCAAAGAGCTGCAAGTCGTACAATACAACATAATTATCGTGCGTGAAGGGGGCAATTATTCTGAAATTAAATTTTCCCTCCCTCCCTTTCTTTCTTTCCTTTCCCCATTTTATCCTAAAATAGTCACGTGCGTACAACAAAGTTGTTGATCCAACTGTATTGGGATTCGAAGGATGGAGACAGGACTCTCATTTTATATCTATCGATGAAGATGACATGAAATACATCACGCCACAAAGTATTATCTTTCAAAGGGTCCAACTCTTACAGGACCAGTAAAGGTTGGCTGAAACGAAGAACAAGTTGTAGACGAAAATTTGAAACGACTGGACCAGCTTACGTAATACATGTCAAGATTCACTTTTTTGGAGGCGTATTACATGAAAATGTTGAGTCAATTGTGTATTAATTTTCACACACCTCTCAGCCTCTCTTTGTTGGTTCATCCCCTATTTCTCAAGTAAGCTATGACGTTGCACATTTATATTTTTACTGTTGCTTTTTTGACAAAGAGATATCGTACAGATAAATGGACTATAAAGCCTGTTGAGTTGAACCCTTTGTAAGGAATAACAAGAAGAGAAGTGGAGACATTCTAACGACATTTCCCCTTGTTGACGACATATTGAACAAAATCAACACAACACCAAATTTTTTTTTTTCTTTCGTTCCGTCTTTGCTGTCACACCCTACCCCTATTTGGAATTGAACCTATTTTTTCACTTTGGATTATAAACTTTTCTTTCAACTAACTTATAGTACTCATTCTTCAATTCATTTTTTTTTGTTATATAACCTTGCCCATATAGTCTAATTCAAACTTATTATCCAAATGAATACTGGCAGTTCGCAGGATTCAATACCAATGGATAATATTTCATTAGGGTTATCCAGTTCACCATTGAATACCATTTCAAATGGTGGTGCTGGCGACTCTCTTGGTCATTTGAACACTCCACCGACAACTAGAGTTAGGTCTGGCTCATTGTTTTCCATCTGGAACGAACCAACCGGGATCAACAATAATAGTAACAATGGCAGCACTACAAGCAACAGCAGTAGCAACAGCAATGGCAACAATTCTCACGATTTTACTTCAAATGCATCTAGAAACCGTTCATACACGACGACTGGAGCACTCCCTAGCATTTCCATTGATTCATTCAGTGATTCCTTAAAAACTCCAAATCATAGTCAGCGTGTGTCCACGTCACCATTTGTCCCCATCCCTAATAATGATATGATAATATTCGACAACTATCAATCTAATAATGGAACTGCAAACATAATTCCACGTTTGCGTTCACAAACTATATCTGGAACTTCAACAATAAACCCACAAAATACGTTACCAAATCAATCAGGAATTTTGAATGCTCCACATCATTTCCCTCAAATTTTTGAAACCGTGGCACCAGCATCATCTTTAATATCAAAGCCATCGGGATCATCATCAGGAACATCCTCATTCAATCACCAACTGCCGCAATTGTTGGACGATTATGATTTCACCCAGCTTTTGATAACTACGAATTTTGAAAACCCAAACTTGGGTCCAACAAAATATTTATTGTTTGACAATTTGCCTTTGGTTGTTGATGCTCTGAAATTATTTGCAATTCTTGTGAATTCATTAAACCAAAGAGTTGGCAATATTTACAGTATTAAAGTGACTACTACTTCAACATCAAAATTGGCTTTAGTTGAATGTACCAGCATTGACACTGCAATGTCTTTAAAAGCAAATTTCAACCACTTGGAGCTTATACCAGGCAGTACTTTATATGTTGCATTTGCAAAAATCGATGATCCACATAAAATAAGTCAACAACAGTTGCTGCAACAATCAACCCAGCAAGGCTCACAGCACTCCCCAGTAAACCTAGGCATTCCACTTCAACCGACCATACCTTCACCATCACATTCACAGCCCCAACCACAATTGCAACCACATCAATCTGTTGCAACAACTACTTCAGCAGCAGCAGGAGTTGCAACTGCAGCACCTTCACAACAAAGTCAGTTCGTGCAACGTAGTTTGTCAGACAAATCGAACAAACCAACACCAACCGATCTCTTGGGAATTCAGGATACACTTTTTGATTCAATTGCCAAGTTATCTTCTACTGTTGATATCAACAAGATTCGTTCAATCTTTGATAAATGTGTTGCATTTTCAAATAAGCAATACCAAAGTGATTTTGGACCATTGCCTGATCCAATCCCATTGAGACAGTTTGATTCACCTACATTGCGCGAGTTACGTAAAGTTTTAGAAAATAACGAGGCTCAATTGATTGGACAAAATATTGACGGAGGCGAAGTCATATCAACTTCTGATTTGGAAGAGTTGTGTCTTGCAATGCTTGATGAATTACCAGAATTATGTTATGATTATTTGGGAAACACTATAGTACAGAAGATTTTCACCTTGGTGGAATCGCCATTGATCAAGTTGATGATGGTTAAAGAGATTGCTCCCTATTTGACTCAATTAGGTATTCACAAAAATGGTACTTGGGCAATTCAAAAGATTATCAATTTATGTCACTCAGATTACCAACAAATGTACCTTATTGGGGCTAGTCTTAAGCCTTATGCGGTTAAATTATTCAATGATCAATTTGGCAATTATGTTATTCAAGGGTGTATCAAGTTTGGATCTCCTTTCAATGACTTTGTGTTTGAGGCCATGTTGGATAACTTCTTGGAAATCAGTGTTGGAAGATTTGGAGCTCGTTGTATTCGTACTATTTTGGAAAGTTGCCATGATTCCACTGCGTTTTCCCCCGTGACAAATGAACAAGTTTTGTTAGTTGCTGGATTGATAGTTCAATATGCCAACGAATTGGTTACAAATTCCAACGGTTCTTTATTGATTACTTGGTATTTGGACACTTTTAATGATAGCGATTCTAAAATAGAGTTATTAATGTCTAAATTTTTACCTAGCTTGAAGTCGCTTTGTGTTCATAAATTAGCTAATTTGACTATCTTGAAAATTTTGAACAACAGAATTGATGCAAAATCAAAGAATATCATAATGGATGGCATTTTTGGAAACACTGAGACCTTGGAATTCATTTTACAAGAAAGTGACAATAACAATAACACAACAGCTGGTCCATTATTTGTTTACAAAATTTTGAGTAATCCAATCTTGGTAGATTCTGCCAGCCAACATATACCAACTATTCGTAAAATTTTAATGGAATTGAACATTATAAACTTCCAAAACTACAAGAAGCTAATGGATGAAGTTGGTATCTCTAGCACAAGAGTTGGTAGAAATGGAAGTTTAAAGAGAAATGGCAGTGTGAATGGTAATAGAAGAGGTGGGAACATGAGAGGTGGGAAACACGATGGATTCATGCCGCAACAACAACAACAGCAACAACAACAACAGCAATATTATCAACAAGGAGTTTCTCAATCATTGACACCACAGTCACAACCGCAACTGCAACAACCTCAATCCCAGGTTCAAACCCACAATCCACCACAGGTACCCCAACAGTTTACCAATCGATTCAACCACATGCAACAAATCCCACAACCTTACGGAGCTATGAACCCACAAATGTATATGAAACAAATGTATGCTCAACAACAAGCACAAATGCAGCACCAATTTCATCTGCAACAACAACAACAACAGCAGCAGCAACAACAACAGCAACCATTACTGGCACAAGATTTGGCGGTGATGCAACAATTGGAACAATTATCTTTAAGTTCTGCTGCATTGGGATATAATTCCAACCCAGGTACTCCCACTTTACAGAGACACCTGTTCATCTAGATGCACTCACACATAGGGTGATTTTTAACAAAAAGTACATTTATTTGTTTATTTAATTTTTAATGATGAATGTTATTTCAGGTTTATTAGTGTTTTTTTTTTTAATTATTATAATTACTATTCATTTTGTTTCACGAAAATTATAACATAGAGCTTTTCAGTTAATTTTGTTTTATGAAGATTGGTATCATTTTTTTATAGTTATACATGGTTTGTATCTTGTTCATTATTTATAATGTTTAATAAATAATTTTATTCTAGAAATGAAGTATTCAGTTCCGTTCTCTTGGTTTTGGTGACTGTTGTAAATCTTGCAGCACCTCACAGAACATTTGCAGAATGGGCAACACACACTATATAAGCAAATGTTGCCAAATTCTACACATGGTGATTGTCATTTCCCTGCAAGATTTGCAGTGACGAATTATCCACAATAACCAATACTTTAAGTGCAATTGGCCAACAAAGGCACATATTCCGACCACTATCTGATTCTGCAACGCTCAATCTTTACTAACCATCATACTACCATAGCCGATAGAGGCAGATGAACAAAAGTTTTCAAATCAGAATTCTTTATAATAAAAGTCCAAGTATAAAAGTAACATAAATCTATAGAAAAAACCAAACCTATTGGAAAGTATATACCGACAACTACCTAGTTGTAATTAAAGAGGACCTTGCACAGGGGTATCATTCCAATACATCGGTCAAAACCACCACCCCACCCCACGAACTTCACAGTTGACAGAAAATTGAGTGAAACATATGTTCACAAGCAAGTAAACTCCATACTATGCCCATAACCAAGTGACACGTTGCCAACCTTTCAATTTAGGGTATGCAGGCTCAACACGAGTGTCAACATCATGGAACAAAGCCTTCAATTCAACATCTTTAGGATGAATATATTTAGTTTTCCAGAAGATCTTAGCAAACGTAAATAAAACAATACTCAATGGGATAATGAAGTAAGACGAAAAGAACACAGAAAACTCCCAACGACCATGCAAAAATACAGTGAACCCACCAGTTAATAGGAAGAGCACTGAGAAAAACAAGGAATAATACCCAGCATAAGCACCACCGGAAAACCTGTAAGGCAAATCAGCTCTTGTGTATCCTTGTGCTTTTAATGCCCTATGCATACAAATATGATTTATTGAAATAACGGTCCAATCAAACAAAGTACCCGATGATGTGATATTTTGAAGCCATGAAAAGACAGTCGCAGAACCTTTACCTGCGGACATATAAGCCAAGGGCAAAAATAAACAAGAAAAACCAACTGCAACATATGGTAATCCATATTTGTTAAGCTTAAGGAAAATATGCGGGAGTTGACGTTGACTGGCTAATGCAAAAATAGTTCTACTTGCTTTCACAATTTCTAAATTCGCAGCAGATAATGCAGAAGTTAAAACCACTCCGTTAATAATATGTGGTAAGACCTTAATACCAGCACGTTGGACAGCAATTACCAATGCTGAACCTCTAGCTGTACCATCTGCATTACTGATAGCTGGATCAGTATGTGAGACAACCATGGAAAGAATGAAAATCAATGTGAAATAAAGCAGGAACACACGGTAAAACACACGCTTGGAAGCACGGTAAATGGATCTCCTTGGATACTCAGATTCTCCAGCAAGCAAAGTACTTGCTTGTAATCCACTAAATGAATAAACAGCAGTATTCACACTTTTCCAAATGCCCAAGAATTTTCCCAATGAGCCTGGAGCAAATCTTTCAGAGAATGGACCTGGGTCTTTCCAATATCTGAACCCAAGACGATCATGATTTGGCGCTCCTCCTAAATCAATGACCAAACCAACAATAATCAAAACAACAATCAAAAGAATCTTCAACACACCAAAATAAAATTCAATTTCTCCATACCATTTCACATTGTATGCATTGATTGCAACTACAACTGCACCAAAAATTGTAATGAATATTGCAGGATTCAAATCCGACCAATACGTCATAACAACGGCCACGGCAGACAAATCTGTAGGGATAACCGTCAGATAAATAACCGAAAACCCCAATGTAAACCCAAGAGCAGGATCAACAAAATGTTCAGCATGTCTAACAAATCCACTGGTCACGGGCATCAAACATGCAACTTCAGCAGCACATATTTGATTTGCTCCAATAACCGAGCCCACAAATGTATAAGCAATAATCATTCCTACCGGTCCAGCAGTAGCTAAGGTCCCTCCAGAACTATACAAAATAGTGTTAGTAAAATGGGTGGTTTGTTATAGTCTTTGAAACACCGAGGAGGAAGAACGTACCTCAAAAATAAACCTGTGCCAATTACCCCAACTAATGAAATCATCGAGATCAATCTCGAGTTTAACGACAGGGATAATCTGTTATCATGATAAAAGATCTCATCGGCTCGACTTTGAATATCCGATATTTCGTCTTCATGTTGCTCAATGTCTATTGATTTATTAAATGATTTCACACCCATTGGTTTAATCCGGGATTTAAACTTTAGAATCTTTTCCTTTAAATGAGCGAAGCGATTCACATTTATAAAAAGTTTAATTAAAAAAAAAATAAAATTAAAAGATCCTTAATGAAGGCCAACGTTCATTTTGAAGACAAAGGGTTGTGGATTTACAACTGAAGTTCAAAGGAATGTAATTAAAAACTAGCCACAAAGTTAATAATAGCCCTAGTAACTACAGTTGTCAGCGAATAAGATTTTAGCCAATATAAGCTAAATTGATTTCAATTATTTCTGATTCGTTGATTCCCGAGATAAAGTTGACATGATGATTCATGTACTGCGGTTGTTGATATGCACCAATGCATGGGCTATTGCTGATCCCACAACCCTTTAAGTTCCTCCTTATTTTACCTTTTCTTTCTTGTGACTTTATTCTCACAATACGAAGATGATCTTTTTGATTTATTGATCACTCAGTTCTTATGATTTGAGAGTTCGGATTGGATATAAGAATTGAAGATTGGTACTGTTTCGACCATTTGATTTTGGTTTCGTACCATGTTGGGTTGCATCGGTAACAAACACACCGAATAAATTGAGGCAGGCGAGACCGAGAATTCGGCTTATGCACAATTAGTTCTAGATTCCTTAAATGTGAGTCTTAAAGGAAGGAATACGAACAGTGGTTAACTACCAGGGAGGGTAATTAATTACAATTCTGCACATGTACAGGAAATGTAGTGATCCACCAGCCAAACTGTAATTCGCTCGCTAATTCAGAGAAATCTTTCCCCACAAGATCTCAGTAAAGTTTTTGCAAGGATTATTAAACTTCCCATATAGGTTGTTAGCAAATATGCACTATTACAATTGGACCACTATACACAAATTTCTATTGATACCACGCCGTTGGCAGTAGTGCATGCGGTTTGAATTGGCAATTGCCTTGGGCATTTAATTCACCTTATCACGTGATAGGCGCGGCTCATTTTTTTCTTTGGATGAAGTCCTAAATTGCAAGAATGCTCCATGTAAGAATTGGAGAAGTGGACAAAATTAATGATATGATTTGAATTCTGACGATCGCTAACTCACAGTGAGACCGGCCCTGGTTTAGAGGGCTAGTACAGGGGACGTTTGCGATTGGCTAACATAATCAAGAGGTACACTAAACGCACTACTACAAGATCTTGCTCCTCTCAATTGTAACAAAAAAGAACAGGATACCACCCAACCTACCCACAACTCCCTTGATGCATACTAAAGTCAAATATCATTTCTTCTGGTAAGAAAACTGATTCTGAAACAACTTCATACAAAATTTTGTGTGAACACCGTTTTCAATAAGAGAAGGCAAATCAAGTGAACGAGGTGTGAAATAGTGTGCTCGTTCTAGCTCATTCCACACAGATTCTCCCTCATATTGAGTAGAATCTTATTTCTGGTATTAATTCATATTGCTAAGGTTTTGGTTCGCACTAACATTTGCTATTAGTGCGACTATTTGCTATACAAGACTTTGTTATATTAATGCTAATCACGTGTTTAGTCTTTTTCCCTTGATTGTCGAA